>JAPYZI010005201.1:0-23458 GCA_030523105.1 Ophioninae sp. A BG-2022a
AGTAATACGCATACACATATATATATATATATATATATATATATATATATATATATATATATTATACCATCGAGAGTTTCCTTCGTTCATCGTAATAACTGAATATACGATGTCTCGAAAAGTATATTTGAATAATTGCCGGAAAAGGGGAAAGCGATACACACGCCAGAAGGCCCAAGAATTTACGGAGCGAATTTGAAAAACTGCGAAACATTGGAAACGCCGCGCAGCTTGATGCATCAAGAGGTATATCGGATAGCTAACGATGGCGAAGAGAATGAGCACAAAAGGGGAGTTTCGAATCGAACTGAAAAAAATGACTGGCAATGCCGGGAACTACCAATTGTTAGCTGAGTACAAAAGGAAATTGGATTTTTTCCTGTGTATACGAATTCACCATTTTTTTCTCCCAAAACGTCCGACGCGTATTAAAAACAATCAAAACGATATTTTCAAACACGTCGCTGGTATTTACCCGTCGCGATTTCGAGCACTCGAAGAACTCCGTAATATTCACTGTCGGTGGAAAATATGACGTCGGAAAAATCCTTAAGATATATCGAAGTATTAGAAAAAAATATATTTATTTTTTTTGGCTTTTCCGGACGAACCCCGATTTACCGAAAAAATATAAAAAACCGTTAATTGAACGACAAAATATATTCGGATCGATCGAAATATTATTTCGTCCAAACTTATCAACGAAGTTTACGATAAATAAAATTTTCTTTTATATATACCTAAAATGAATGAATAAATAATAATTTTAATAAGTAAAACGTGAATTTGATATAACTCCGTTAAGCGTCCGTTCACCCTCGTATTTATCCACTCACTGTCTTGAGTTTCTACGAAATGTCTACCGAAGATCCTGGTGACTTTTTTCGTGACGTACATTTTTTTTCTTCTCCTTCATCCGCCGCAAATCGTTCGGGTTTTGCCATCGCTCTTGAGGGGTACAGACTCCGGCCACTTCCGGCTGATGTAGCGAACGGGAATGCGACCGTAAGATATCCGATGCGAGAGATGGAACGCTCGCACGGGCGGATCGCACTTGACGAGCTCGATTTATATAGGACGTTTCTTGCTTAATCGTATCTCCCATTACGATCGAATGATTCGTTACATTTTTTGTGTGAATTGGCTACGAACGATTTTTACAATCGCGTTGATGATCGTTGCTTGGGATCGGAAGAATTGTATCGATGGCTGGATCAGCTGAGATTCCGTTTGATTTAGAAATATCTTTGGATCAACGTAATAATTGTTAAAATAATTTTAAAATGGAATATCTTTTGCTACGTCTTTTGAATTTAAAGAAATCAATTTGGTAAGTACGAAGAATATCGTACTGTTAAAATTACAGCATGATAATAATTTATTATACGATACTATAACTTGATAATAATATTATATTCTTTTTTTATACGTTATTATATCGAGTATATTTCAATATATTTATATATTTCTTTAAATATAACATTTTGTTAAATATAAATATTTTTTGTCGTATTATTGAAGATATTTCAATATTTTTTCATTATTCAAAGATTTGTACATTTGTGTTCAGAAAATACAAATTTACACAAAAACTCCCATTGACCGATCGATCAAAGTTCATAAACATACTTTTCTTTGATTGCAAAAATAATTTGTCTTTTATTCTGATTAAGAAAATTAAAAATCACGTTATATTAAAATCGATAAAAAAAATATTAAAAGGTGACGAATAACATTTTTACCATTGGAAGAACGGTGTAGTAAAAAATGTCCCGTAAATTCGACGTCAATCGCCCTGTACATTTATGTATATTTGTACGCTTCAACGATACGGCTCCATCAAATTTTCAAAGTGTTATTACTCCCGAGAAGAAATTAATTTCCAATATTTCTCTCGTACCAACGGTTCCCACAGTTTGTTTTTTTCTTTCCATTATATAGTTTAGCCGCCCTCGTGGTCTCCCTTCGCTCTAAAAAGTTTACGAGTCTTCTGCAATAATACAGCTAGTAAACTGGAACGATGTCCATTAGCCGGGATGTCCGACAGCGTTCCATCGCTCCAACCGTTACACTCCTTTCATCATCGATTCAACCCTTGTACGACTATTTTTTGCAAATCATTCCCGATTACGCGTAACATTTAAAAACATTTTTAAATCGCACTCGAGTTATTTGCACGCGATATTTTTTCAAAAGATTCAATAGAATATTAGTACATTTAAAAAACCAAGCACAGGAGAGTCGTACAGAGGCAACGAAAAAAACCAAAAACTTAAGAATAAAAAGAAGTTGGACCGCAAAAGATACGATTGATGATTTTGCCTCGCGTAAGGCCGAAAATAAAAAAATACGGCCTCGATTGAAAAATATATATTTCCGTGAACCGGAAGGACCGATTTAAAAACATCGATTTTTTCACAAAATATGATCCTTATGTGTCGTTTCGTTCGAACCGTAGCCTTCGTTTGTCTCGACCCCGGTTGACCCTTACGCAATAAAACAAAAAGGTGATTATCATTGTCGAAACATCGATACACCCGATAAAATTTCGCGTCAGTTCGACACAAAGAAGCTTCGATGTACGATCGTCGGGACAGGGGTGAAAAAAACTAGCGCACAGAGGTGTACTCAATGCCCGGAGTGCTTATTAAGGTAACGCGCTCGAGGCGGGCACGACTCGGAAACGCACTTAAAATCCGGGATCTCTCTTTTCCATTAATGTAACCGGTAACGAGAGAGAGAGGCGTCTCTGCGTTTGTGTATGAGCGCGCCCTCGCGAAATATACGGAAAGTGCCACGCGCCGGGCGAGGCAGAGGTGGCCGAGAGTGCGGAAGGGTTCCGAGGTTACGCCGCGCGAATTCGTTGCGAGCTCTCGCTTCCCATTCACACGTACATATACACGTATACGCGCACGGGAGAAACCGTCTACGCATGATGATACACGTGAATACCTAAAAAATAGATGTCCCGATTTTTTCACGTAAAAAAGTGCAAGGAAATTCCGATTCGATCAATGCGATTCGCAAATCCAACCAAATTCGATCAATCGAATAAAAGCTGCCGTCATCTTCGCGACTACGATATTTCATTGGCAAAGTTCATTTTTTACGATTTATTTTCAATCAATCTATACGAAATTTGACACCCGTCGATTCGTGAAAGTGTAAGTAAATTTCTTTGTTGCTCCAAACATGTGCAAAATACATGTCAGAATCGGAGGAGCTTGGAAAATATTTCCTTGTTTTCTCTGGCTTAGGAAAAACTAATGTCAATGATTAATCAACTGGAAATTTAAAAGCGACGGGAACAATTCGAATGAAACGAGCAACATTGTTCGAAAGATGCGGCGATGTGACGTTTCTGCGTGACACGAGTCACATTTAATAAAATAAATATTTGTTAACGTTTGTGGAAAATAAACGATCACTTTTCAATCTAAAGATTACTCGCGGACTCTATTTTGTTATATTTACGAATAAATATTTTGCACGTGCATGTCAAAGCGCGACGTTTCAACCAGGACTGTGTATAATTTTTGTATAAATATGCACAAGTTTCTAGAATTCTGTGCCTATGTTTATATATATTGAGTCTTAAAAGTCTATATATATATATATATATAAATACATTAAGAGAATACGAAGCAGACCCTTTGCCAAAAGGGTTGTATCGGAGGGTTGCATACAGAAAGGTAGAACCCTCCGTTGCTTTTCTCAAAGCACTTCGTACACCCACGTACATTAATCTATATATATGTTTATTACAGGACGTCTCGAAAATATGACGGTACGATATACCGGAGACGATCAAGAACTTTGGCTAGGAACTATAAAAGTAGCAGAACGAGTCTTCAGAAAAAGCTTATGGTTTTCATGTAACAAAAACATAATTCAAAAGGAAACAAAAATCACTATATCGGGGTAGATTTTTAGTATCTCATTGTGTAGTATTCTATTCTTTATATACTATTTTCGTACACTTACTTTTGAATAATTGTCATAACTGAATATATCTCAAATTGCACATAATTTAGAAAAATCCTTGGCGAAATTTGTCCATTTTTATATCGAGATTGCGTATTTTCGTTGGTAAATTTCAAACTTTATCGTTAAAAAAGCAGTATATAGAGCAAAATTGTAGAATATACATTAAAAAATAAAAAATAATTCGATATACTTTTATCATTTTATCGAATGTAGGAATAATTCAAGGTATATTCGTACGTAAAGATTATTCGGGAGTAAATTTCCGAATAGCTTCTTACCTTATGAAAAGGTAATTTTATGCAACAAGGTAGTCAAAAATTGGATACTCGGTAAAGATGTTTCTTTGTTTTAATATACGATTTCGAGTAAAAATCGTAAGCTTTTTCTGAAATTGTCGATAGACAATAGTAGGTACCTCCCGAGTTGAGGGTGTTATTTTCTGGATACCCCGTGTACGTATGTATACGTATGTACACAGGGTGTGCAAATTCGCACATACGGAGACTTATACGGCGTTGCCGCAGCGTACGGAAGGGCGTGCGCTCAAGCTCGCCGAGAGAAAGGAGGTTGGGGTGAGAAAAGAGAGTCGGCAGCCGAGCAAAATATCGGAACGACTATCTATCGCCGCCTTTTACGCTAATTGATAAATCGTGTCGCGTTAATGAATGGAACGATCGCAGAGGCGACGGAGGTACGGGGTTTGCCGTTACAGGACGAGTCTGTACAGCGCGAGATGTGCGCGCTGTTTCGCTCTCGCGATACGCCACCGCGGACCTCTCAATACGAACGCGAACTCGACGATGACGAGAGACGACGTTCGCCAGGTTTGCTGCAACGCCGTGTTTCGAAGGCGCGAACGAAAAAACAATCGCCGAATTCCCTCTTTCCGTTTTTTCCTCGATTCGGAAGTAAGTTTTTCGCCTCGCGATGCGCGATTCAAATCCAAGCGAATTTTTTTTTTTTTTGCTTTTGCGAGTTGACTCGTTTTTTGAATTTTTGTTCTTCGGCCTGGGTTTCGAGATACGGGCTGCGAGATAGAAAGAATAATTAATGGAACGAGCAGGAACTTGAAACGTGTTTGCGATATGAAAACTAGTAACGGATATACCGCTATGCGCCGTATATGTGCGCTCATATTTATACGTATCGGGTGATTCACAACAGGATTCGTTTTGGGAGAATACACGGTACTGAGGATAAATGATGAAGCGTACGAGCGAATGGACCGAGTCATCGAGCGCGTCGTATCTTCCCCGAATCTTAATACCTATTTCCACAATTGTTTGTCAAAATACCTCAGCAGTTCTGGTTTTCGACGGATCCCCGAAATGTCCCTATTTTTCCCGGCGTCGACTCGGGCCTGTCCCCTCAATCTTCCGCGACGAAAAAATGAATATTTTCGCAAAGTGTTTGATACTTTGTAAAAAGAATCTGTACCTCGGACTTCAATAATTTTGCAAATCGATAAGACGATTCACCAATTATCCTCTATTCTTTGATGCTCGAAAAAGCGAGGGGAAAGAAACGAGCCTGGCGATCCCGTTCCTCGTGGGGGGAAAATGGGTCGAGATGAGAAAAAAGAAAATCAAAGACGAAAAAAGAACGAGGGAATCTCAAATAATTGTGAATGAGCGTGTATACGCGATACACACGTAAAAACCGTTCGCATTGAGAAGCACACACGCGAGGTTCACACGTGTCCGTTGCATCCCGCGATATTCTAATTGTTTCGCCACCGAAGCTCGCGAGAGCAGCAATTCGTATTTTGTTTTTTCTCTCTCTCTCTCTCTCTCTCTCTCTTCGGGTTTATTATTTTTTCCCCCTTCAATTAGCATATAGGCACGGGAGCGCGGGCGTGCACGGCCCTCCCAACGAGCACCGTTTACCAATTTGCCGAGGGTTTTTACACGCGCGCGCGATCACGCCCGAGTACGCGCTCCTCTCTCTCTCTCCACGTATTACCGATTTTCCCCCGGAGAATCTCTCCTCTCCCGCTGCGATTTTATACCGAATGCATTGCGGGAGTAATAGATTGTATTAATTCATAAAACAATAACGAGAGTCATTTATATTTTATCGCTCGGCAACGGGCAACCGGTGGATAGTTATAAATATTGCGGAGATACATAACGAGGAACGAGAAGAGAGACGACGGGAGGGAGGGAGGCGAAGAGCGGACTTTTTGCATGCATTATTTTCCGAGCGGTGGAGCAATCGTTAGCGAACGGTAAAAATTCACCGGGGGTTCCCCGTTCCTCGTTATCTTTCTTTCTACCCCTCCCCCTGCCGCGCTTTTTTTTGCATTTCCATTTTATTATTCCGGGTTGGGTGCGCCGATATTTTTATTTATTTATTTTTTTAATATTTTTTTTATACATTTCGCGTGGTCACATGTGCGCCGTGGTTTCGCTCGACGTCCTTCATTTTTGTTTTGTTTTCTCGTGTTTTTTGTTTTTTTTTTGTTGTTGTTCGATGTAATTTCGAAGCGAATACACGAACGCCGGGGCCCCAATTATTCGAGAACCGCGAGCCGATAAAAATTACACGGGTTTGGGATACGCGCACGGGCGCGAGAGACGTTGTGACTTTAATTATTTTATTTCACGTTGATTGAGAAATACGGTCGAGCGTACGGGAGATTAAACGGGGGATACTCTTTCGTTCCTTTTTGTTTCATCGAAATCTCGGGTGGGGCGCGATCGGGCTATTCTTCGGTCAACAATCAACCGCGGAGCACAGTGGCTCGCGTGTTTCTCCGCACTACATAAAAATTGCTGACTCTCTCTCTCTCGCTCTTTCTCTTTTTTGCCCGCCCCCGCCCCCCGCCCCTCTGCTACTTTCTCCCGCCGTCTCTCCCGCCCTCGACCGACATCGAAAAGACGGGCGTTGCTTACGAGACCTTAATCGAATTAATAAATCACGAGCGGCGCGCCTCCGCCGTGGCCAATTCGCAGCTTGATATTTTTATTTCGATGCTGAAAAAATAAAATTAAGAAAGAACGAAATAAAAAGTCGTTGCGATAATAATAGAAGGTGGGAGGGCCCTTTGAATTCTCGTGTCATTATGCGATACTGATTAAAGAAACTAAAAACGATTGAAACTATCTGCTGGAAATGAAAATTGATTAATTAAAATAATTAAGGCTCTCCACACTAAACGAGAAGTGCAAGGTACTCGCTCGAAACAAAATATAGATAAGAAAAGCAAGTGTCGAACGACAGTCGCCGGTTTGTAGTAATAAGGAATTCTCGGATAAGAGTGACAACGCAGTTAGCGAAATGAGAACTTGAAAATAAATGAAAAATAAAAACGTATTCCGTACTCGATTAAAAAAGTAAGACAATTTTAACGTAAAAAAAGAACAAATCTTGAACGCCGTACTGACAATCAATTGCTGTTTTACATTTTCAAACTTTTTATTCCCTCGCTTCCGGAATAACTTTACGTTCTCATTTATTTCCCTTCTATTTTTATTTCTGAGAAGAGAGCGGCTCCTCTCATCCACGTAATAAAAAGGGAGATAAAAAGAATTATTAACGTTCTCTGTATGAAAATCAAGAAATCGTTTAAATCAAAATACAAAATAAGAAACGTAGAAAAATAGCGTCCTCGCTGTTTCTCATTGTATTCAGTTATAATTCCCTAATTAATTTCTGATTCTTGTCTCTCTCACTTTTTAACGCCTCGCACAATAATTGGTCAAATGACAATTTGTAAATTTCGAATCATTGAGCCCGCGTCCAACGTAAAATCTCGTTGACTTCGCGCGAGGGACTGCAATATGTTCTGAAAGACGATGGAACGTTCGCCAGGGTCCGTCGAGGACACGAAGGATCGAGGCGCGCTCGCAAGGACTCGCGTCGCGGTACCGCGGTAGAAACGGCCGGACGTGGCCGGACGTACCAAGCAAAATCGCTGGACCTTGTGTACTGATCACCGTGGCGCACACACACACGCACGCACGCACGCGCGCACATTCACACGGATACACATTAAAACGAGAGGTATACGCGGTATCTCTCCGCGTCTCTGATTGCCCATTGTCCGACTAATAAGATATTCTATCTCAACGGTACGGTGAGCGGTTCACGGGAAGGGTACGGGATGCATCGTCTGTCTCAAAACCTTCGCTCCCCCCCCCCCCCCCCCCCCCCCCCCCCCCCCCCCCCCCCCCCCCCCCCCCCCCCCCTCGCCCCCCCCCTCCTTTCGAACAAACTTCGTGATTTGCTTCATTCGATTTTCATTAATTTCATCAATAAAGTTTATTCCCATTACCTTCTCACTTCTCAATTGACTCGAGTTTTTACTACTTCAGTCAATAAAATATTTTATTACGTAGTTCAAATTGTGTATAAAATGTTGGTCGAATGTCGTAAAGAAAACGTACCTGAAATTAATAAATTCATCAAACTAGATTTAATTCCTCGCAGTTTTAATGTTTAACAAAAAAATGAACGCTCGGTGCAATTCAACGATACTCTATAATTTTCGTTCGTATCGTCGTACCTGAAGAGAAATAAAAAAAATGTTTTCCTCCCGACCGTGAAGGTTCGAGCGCTCGCTACGGGACATTGTGGATAACCCTGTATATACACGAATTCGCGTAAAGGACGGTCGCACTTCTTCAACGAATCGTTGATTTTGGAGACAGACCTTGAAACGATCTCGGCATAAATCTTCACGCGTTCAAGGGTTCTTTCAACGTCATCGAAAACTATGGAACGTTAAGTTTCAGGATAACGAGGGTAGTTCGAGGTCAGTCCCCGAAGGGGTTTTCGGAGTCATCGTTTCATCATACTCGTACGTATATACGAATGCAATATCTTTGGCGCGAGTCTCCCTTGTCCGGGCGCGAATTTCGCTTCGCCGGTTCGCGGCATCGTCCTATTCTCGTTCTATCCCTCTCTATCCGTATTTTCGACCACCCTCTCCGTCTCTCTTCGTTTTTCCCTCTTGCCGCGTCGGGCCTTTCTCTCGAGGGAGATCAACCGATCCGCAAATTTCTCCGCGCGCCAAACTCGGCACCGATAAATCTCGACAGGTGTTTCGTTCAAACGAGCAGAAATAAAACTTGTCTCATTAGAACGAGAACTGCGCGGGCCATGCGGAACGGGAACGTCGAAGGAGCGGGTGGGCTCTGTGGAAGAGGATAAATTCGTCCGTTACTGCGCGCCGATGACAAACGGCCGCGTTCAACACCCGCCCCCTACTTTTTCTCATTCAAAATCCTACGGCTTTTGGACCCTTATTATTAACCTGAAACCGACCGATCGCCGACAGGAGTGAATAATTCCGGTTGGATCAGAGATTCCCGCGAAAAATCTTTCAAGGTGGATGCACCTCGAGGTTCATTGAGAAACGTTGCTTCGATGTGTACCGTCGATTTTTTAAAACTCATATATACATATATATATGTATATAATGATACAAAAAAATCAAACATTAAAGGTGCACGAAAAAATCTTTTCCAATATGTACAGTGCAAAAAAATCATTTTGGACATGGAAAGCGTTTGAAAAGAAAGGAGACCAAGGTTGACTCGGGGCGTAATGAAAATTGAGTCGGTAGCCACGGAGCGCCTCGCGCATACGCGCATTGGCATCCAACCAGCGAGGAGCAGCGGCCCGAGGCACTTTTTCCACAGAGGGGTGGTCGATACGTCCTTTTGCACGCAAGCGGACCATGCACGTACGAATAGCTCGAATATCGCCATAAATATTAATTACCAAGGACCCAACTGTTAAATATATATACACATAACTAGCTCCCTCCCCGTAACCTCACCGTTGCACTCGAGTCGGATCCACGAAAAAGTACACGCGTGACTCGATGATACACCGGCTGCTTTTTTTCACCGAGTTCTCTTTCTTTATTTTTATCGCGCCTCGCACTCCCTCGTTCGTTTACCGTCGATTCACGAAAGAACGAGCGAGACTGTATTTCAGGAGACAGAGAGGCGAGAGATATTCCGCGGGCGAAAGGAACAAAACGAAATAAAAAAAGAAAGAAAAAAAAACTGTTTTCGCGTGCGCGGGAGAGACGGTGCGTGCATCGGTCAGCCGCGGCAATATTGATCTCCGGGAACTAATTAAAGTAAAAAAAAAGAACACCAATGAGAATTAATAGCGCGATCAACGGAGCGCTCTCTCCCACGCCCCTCGCTCGCTCCGCTCGCGCTCCGTCTCTCTTTCTTTTTCACCTTCTCGCGCGGTTCAAAAATACGAGACACGCGTATATTTATATTTGTAGGACCGTCTCGTATGTACCGTAATGTCGTATATCGCTTAGCCCCCGAGACGCGTGTGTGTATCTTGGAGGGACCTCGCTAATTCCGTCGTGTTCCGAATCCATCAGGCCGGGGCGCCTTTTATCTTTGAGCCGACGAGGGACTCCTATCTAAAGTGGTTCTCACTTAGCGCGAGAGGGCGACCTCTCGCGGTGAAGTATAGCGCGAGGACGCGCGCCTTCTTCCTTCTCGGGCCGCGTATGGCCCGAGAGCTTCCAGAAGAGACGCACGCGTACCTTCGCGTCTTCGCGTTACTCGAACACACGTGGTACCGCCTACCTTTCGGGGTGTCCACCTCTGCGGCGGGTTTCAGCTCGGCGTTCAAGACTCCGTCGGTGAATGAAGCTCGTTTTACTATTTTTGGTCTCGGGAGCGATCGTCCGAGGGAAGCTGTCCGGGAAGGTTACGCGTGGGAAAGAAACCCAAAAAAGGAACAAAAGAGGAAGAGATCGGAGCGAGGAACGACGCGGAACGAAGAAGCTCGAGATGGGCGAACGAGGCTGAAAAGAGGGCGGAGAAACGATCATAAATATAAGCAAACGCTATCGCTCAATTAGCACGGGTAGCCCGAGTTATCTCGAAGAGACGCGCGCGAATTCTCCCGCCTCGTTTCCTTGGCCTCCTCGGGGGACGAGCCCGCGTTGCGCTCGATCCCCTCGGGTTCTGTCTTTTTCTCGCTTTGGTGGTTCGTTCGTCCTGGTCGGGAAAAAGTCCCGATCGGTAGTCTCGATGGACGCTCGCATCGATCGCTGAGTCGCAGCAACGTTACGAGATCTCGTCGAGCGTCGTTGTAACGACCGGCGTTCACTCGCGATTAAACGATCGCTCCTCGCTTATCCGTATTCCCGTTGTTCCCCGTCCCGTGATCGAGTTTTCGCGTGTACCCCCTCGATGGTACTCGCCGTGCGACACTCACCGTGCGGTTCCCTCGCCCCGCGAGGCGCGCCAGGATTCTCTACCCCTGAAAACGTCCCGGTGCGTTTGCAGCACCGTCCGGAAATTTTTCCTCCGGGTTTGCGGGTTGCCGGTCGATGGGTCCGGAAGGAGTCCACCGTCAAATTTGGAACGAGCGAAGAGACCCCAATTTCCAGGTGGTGAGAAGCAGATGTCTGGATAGAGGAACAACAGCGAGAGGGACAGTGGGGAGGATCGGTGAGTCGGGACGGGGAAAAGCAGAGAGGGAATATTATCCGGAGTAGCCGGAGGAAGGAGTCGGTTTTCCAGTGTACACCGTCCTGGATCTTCCCGGAGCCATCATCGAAGCGTACGGTCCAACCATAGCGGAGCTGCGAATTCGCGTTGAGAGCTCGAGCACTCTTCCGCTCTCTCCCTCTCTCTATAATGTATACGTGTACGTGGATACGATAGGACGATGGAGATTCTCAACCCGGTGCAGGCTATAGCGCGCACTTAGCCCGCGTTGCCGGTGGCGGCTAGCGGGACGAGGAAAACCATAGCGGGACGCTGACAAAGAGGACGGAACGATACCGCGATCGTGAGAGAGGCGGCGAGTCGCGAGAGAGATAGGAAAGATGGCCAAAGGGTGTACGCGCGGTAGGGCAGGGGGCTACGGGAGTAGGGGGGATGCGCAACGGAGGGAGAGAGCGAGAGATCGCGGAGGACGCGCGGGGACGCCCACCGTGGTCGATGGTCGATCGAGCGTGGGCTGCGGAGCTCGCTAATGCGAATATGCTGTCGTCCAGATAGAAAGAGATACCCGACAGCGAATCTGTGTTCGACACGGATGTCGAATTAGCTTGGATTTAGGTTGCCCGGGGAACTGACAAATAGTTATTGCTTGATTAGGTACGTAGGATGTGCGCGCCTGTATACCTGGCGCACGGTTCGCAATAAGGAGAGGGAGAGTACCCGTATTTATAAATGCTCGGTGACAGATACCGAAACCAGTGCGGCCTGAGTGCAGTACCGGATATACACGAGCCGCTACACGGTCTCGACGCTCTGCCCCGTCATCCAATACCGCACGGACGTGCGACAAACGAAACTATCGGTGAGCTCCCATCGAAGGATCTTTCGTGTGCTTCAACGAAGCACCTTCCGGGTCACCGATCAGGCCGATGACGACCGTACGGTTCGACAATGAGAGGGCATCGGTCATCGATGAGCCTTATCCTTGATTCCTAATGGAAATATCGCGGCACCATTTTTTGCGGGGATCCTCGCGAGCCGAGCAATAATTTTTTTGTTCAAACGCGAAAAGCTATCGTTTTCCTTTTTACGGACCAAAGGCGTTGATCCACGCGCCGATCCATCGGAAGCCGAGCTACGGTTTTTCGAATAGAACTCAAGCAAGGCCCTGAAAGAAAAAGATAAAACGGAGCGAAGGACGACCTCGCTCGATGCTACGTTCAGCGGCGAGGAATCTTAAGTTGAATCAGTGATACACGTGCACTTAAGATTTTATCACCGAACGATACGCCGGAGCTCGCGAGTTTCTCTTCCTCTTTGAATATTACGAGAACCGCTGGATCGGTTTCCCCGAGAAAGCACCGGAGACCCTTCAGCCCGGAAAATCTCCGACTTACCAATTTCTTTTCGTGGAATACTTTCGAAACGAAATTTCGATAGACCCAAGGCGGCATTTACAACCGTCCGTTACACGCCGAACACCGATCGTTCTTTCTCCCCTCACTTTTTAGCTCCGCTCGGAATCGATCCGGCCGCGTCTCGATAATTGAAAATATTTTCAGGTACTCGTCGTACGCGTGGATCCTCGAGTCCCCGTGAGATCTTTCCTCGGGAATGGAGCGGTCATTCTCGTAGCTCGTTTCTCCGGGCGGGCCTAATTTATATGCTAATTCGTTGACCGAACGAGGCGCCTCGTTGCACCTTACGCGTATAGACTCGGTGAGACGTACACCCGCGCGTTGAAAAACACCGGTCGACTCTTCGGACGTTGCGCCATCGCGGGACTCGTCTCGGTCCGGAAGCGTACGTCCGGAACGAGATCCGAGAGAATCGTCATCGCGAAACCCGTCGACGAGTTTCACCGTTCGATTCGAACCCGTTCGGTTCGGTCACGAGTGGACCGAACACCCTTTTCCCTCCCATCGAAATCTTAATTAATGCGCCTCGACCGAGCGGAGAGAGTTTTCAACGAATCCTGTCCGTACCCACGTGCGGGGCGTACACGCGTCGATGGCTCTCGGTGATCGAACGTCATCGTGACAAAAGCTCGTCGACGATCGGCCGTTACGGCCGTGACCGTCATTGATCAACCGCGAATCAAATCGGTTGATACTGTACGCGGACGAACGAAACGGAGAAGCGGGCCCGCACGGACCCGAGTGTTTGAAGCTTTCGACGGATCGTCATCGAAATTGGTGGCACGTTCGAGAGGTCCTTTTGCTCTCGTCAACGCGGATCGGGCGAACCGACGAATCGAGGCGAACTCTCCGCGATCGTACCGACCCATCGTCATATGTATCTTTATTTATGTACCCGCGGACAATACGCGTGAACCTCGATGTACATCGCGACCGTGTCGTTCGTTCGGTATCGCTCGCTCCGCGTCGAGGATCTCATTGGCGACCGTAACACCGTCACGGACGGCTCTGACGATCGGACGGTGTTTGCGCTCGTTTCGAGTGGCTGCGACCAGGGAGCGTCGGTGCCGAAAAAATTCCCCGCAACGGGCCGCCACTCGCTCGAGGAAAACCATCCCTCCGTCTTCAACGAACCGGCCTCTCCGTCACCGGTTTTCCTTTGCGCCGAAACGGGCGTTGCGAACGGTGAATCGGGAACGGCGGGGGCACTCGTCGCACAAACGTACTCCAGGAAACCCAAACGGCGGAACGAAGTGGGAAAGTTCTGGAATAATCGGACGCGAGCCCGTCAACAACGGGGAAGAATCGCTGTTACGTTTCGGCGGAGCGGGATGATTCGGTCCATTCGTAAAGTTTCGGGGCAGATACCGTCGACGAGGTATCCGTAATGGGGGAGGAGGAGGAGGAGGAGGCGCGTCGTTGTTCCGGGTAGGAGGCGAGAGGGAAAGAGGCGGCTGGAACGGAATCGATGGAGCGCGGAATCGGTCGCGGAGTACCCACCAATTAGCCCGCCGATGATTGGCGCGTGTAAACCGAAACGATGACGTAACGCGCACGGTCCGTTGCTCAGGGTGTGGGGAAGCGGAGCTTTTCGGGGAGGAGAAGCTCGACGCGCGAGTCGCGAGTGAGAGACACACCTCGGCGGACGCGGCGCGCAACTACGAAGCGAATCCAGAGTTGTGGACGTTCGTTCGGTCGGTGCGTATACTCGTACGTGATATTAACACCAGCGGAGCGTGGGCTTCGGGAAACTCGCCCGGCTGGTGTGACATCGCGGGCCAACTAGGCCCGCTCTTCCGTACATACCTGTATTCGCTGCTTTTCCAGCATCGTGGAAGTGTATTATGGACACAGCGCACAGTTATAGGGTAGATGGGAAAAGCACCGGCGAGAGTGCTACCCCCGTCATCCCCGGGATCGGAGACAGGGGAGAAGAGGGGCTGTCTGGCTGAATGGGTACGCCGGGCAACAGGAGACTAATGGAATTGATTAAAATGTGTTCGATCGAACGAACCACGGGCCTCGCTCCACCTCTTCCAAACGGTCGTCCGAACGGTCGGCCTTTCCCCCTCGTCTCTGTCTCCCTGTGTACGTGTGGCTTCGTCGCAAACGGCCATCCTCCCTCTTTCTCCGTCAACCGTTGTGTTTTCCTCGTCCTTTATGTATACCGACAAACTTGCCGCTGTTCGCCATCATCCGTATACCAGCTGCGATTCGGACGAACCTCCGTGTACCAGAGGTGGACGCGGTGCGTCGACCAGCGATTCCTCGATCCAATCGAATATTTGCGTTTAGGTACGTCGACGCGGAAAATGCTATCTTTGTCAATTAATTCAACCTGTTGTGTCCCCGTGCGCGCCCGGGGTGGGACGAGGGACGGACGCCGCCTCCCATATCCGGACACCCACCTATGTCCGTTCGACGCGGCCCAACTACGAATGCTATTTTCATACATTAATTACCCTCGTTCGAACGTTATCTCTCCGAATGTAATTCGCGCCACGATTTTCAATGCTTCAATTAGCGCGGAAGGGAACTTCCACTGTCTTTGGTTGCGCATTCACCGAAATCATTTCTGATTACGTTCGATGGACCTAGTAGCAACCCCCGATGTTGCGCCGGCTCACCGGGCGAGTTTACTCTTCCTACTGATCGTTCTTGCCGTCAGGAAACAGCCACGCGGGAGCGACCGCATCGCCGGACGAACGTTTATTCGGAATTCCAAATATTACTTAATCAATTAATTTCGTTCAAACTTCTTTCAAACGAGTATGAAAAAATACTTTCGTAGACTCGCGAAAATAAAATATAAAATAACGACTTGTTTAATGGAGCGCCTACTGAAAACAGAGTGCGTAATACTAGTAACACGATCGCACAATCGTGAAAAATTGATGGATTACTTTTTACGGTATCGTCAGAGGTCGATGTTAACGCGAGGATGAACGCACGATGGGAACATGTTCCAAATTTCCTGTGTTGCGTGGTTATCGGCTAAGGTGTGAATCGTATTTGAAAAAAGTTATTCGTCAAAGAGAGCAGTCTTTTTTAGCAGACTTGCTTTTCCCAGCCCGCTTCGGAAACCACCGCGACACGACCTCTGGCCGGTCCAAATATCGATACCGGTAGTTCCGAGACCTGACCTACGAAACTTGGCAATTCTTCCAGGATCACTGGTGTCCCCCGGTGACCCGTCCAGTGATCCAGGGAAAACGCGGAATCTCAAAGGAGACGCAACCTTCTCTCGACCCGAGTTCTCTTTCTCGAGTCCTTCCCGCGCTCGTCCCCTTCCGAGCAGTCCCTGACCTCGATATTCCCCGCGGAGTGAATCATCCGCGAAGTTTTGGCTCTCGACCGGTTTTTCCATCCGGATCTTCGAGACGGTAACTCCCGGTGGGTAAATCGTCGCAGTTTCGAGGGCGTCTCGAGGGTGCGGTAAAGTTTTCCAGCTGACGACGCGGTATTGGGCGGAGGTTCGCGCGTCGCCGGTTCGCTCCTCGGCGTCTCGAGATACCCGCGCAAATGTAACCGCGATCGCTGTGATTGGGCTAATGCCAGCGAGGAGTACCGATCCGCTCGCCGTCTCGTTTTCTATTTCAACGTACCCGGTCGAGTACACGCGTTCGTGGGTCTCGTGGCCTGAGTAGCCCCGGGAAGCCACTTATCCCCTTGACTCTTGTATCGTGCACCACTACTCATCCCCTTGCCCTTGCCCCTTCGGACCGTCCCGTGAGCAGTTCTCAGAGACCAGTGTGCGATTTTATTTCACGACGGATAGGGGGAGGCTGCGACGCGAGAGAAAGGGAACCGGCTTCGTGTACATTGTCGGGTTAACGTCTACGGGTACGCTTCGCGGACACGTACGCTTGCGTACACTTTGACCGGCCATTAATAACGCAAAGTTTTATTTAATTGCGAGCATAAATCATCCTGTCCGGTCCGAATATATACGTAGCGCGTGCATTAGGGTTTTTAAAAAAAGATTTACCTTTTTTTTAAATTCCCCTATTCGGTAGACGCGGTAAGGCGGAATAAGACGCGTGGTAAAATATGAGCTTTTAATATTAATATTCAGAGGTGACCGTTCGGATCGAGACTAGAAAATTCGCGCCACATCGATCGGCCCGCCAGAATAAAATGGTAAACCCGGAATAGGAACGATAACGACGATACTTGGAGCCGCGCGATGATAGCGTTAGGTTTAACGAGGCCTGAATAAAAAAATGACGGGAAGAGTGTAACGGTGCAGCGAGGCAGGCTCGAGGGGCGGGAGGGGTGTTGCTCGACGATGCGCGAGGGACGAGTCGTTGACAAGAAGAGCGACCGCTGGGAGAGGAGCTGCGGGGCTGCGGAACGAGAAAGGAGCGTAAAGACGCGTTTGAAAGCAAAAAAATGAAAGAAGAGAATAAATGAAATAGATGTCTCTGAAGCGAGAGAGGAAACCGGACCCGAGAGTGTCGCTAATGAACCGGTCTCTGTCGTCTCTCTCGGACACTCGCGTTTAAAACGGGGATGCGGCGCTCCTCGCGGGGCCGCGAACCCCTCCGCTTCCTCGTTTCCAACTCGTGAACTAGCCAGCGAGAGAAACCGACCGGTCTTCGTTACTTTGGTCCTTGTCATTGATCCTCCCGTCTCTCTCTCTCTCTCTCTCCTCCTCACCCTCCTTTTTTACACACTTTCCCCCTTCGTGTTTGGTTCCTATCGTTCTTGCTTCCCGCTCCTCCGTCTTTGTCGTTAATTGCGCACTTACGCGGGGAGCCGGAGGAAGGCTGAGCCGAAGAGTCGTTCGGCCAGGAATAACTGATATCACGCGGCTAAATAGTCGATAAATTTACCTCGCGAAGCGTCTCGATCGTATTATCCCAAAGAGGAATAGAGAGGTAGGAAAGAGTGGGAGAGAGAGAGTCGTGTTAACTAACGGCAGGAACGAGTACATCGGCGAGTGTAAAGCTCCGAGTAATCTGTTTCGTAGTGCTCCCACTCGTGAGGATCCCTTTTCGCCGATATCACTTTCAAGGAAAATCCTCGGATAGGTTTATATTTACATCGCCAAACATCGCTCCACTGACCATTCGTTACACGACTCGTATACATCCAGGTATCGCTCATCGAGGAAGTTCCAACCCGCCGCGATAAGACGAACAGCCAACGATGCTTAATAATTATCGTTGGCCGGACCAAATAGACCAGAGTTCGTTCGGACATCTTTTTCTTGACGGTGCTGAGAGGACTGGAGATCCACCCGTTCCGTCATTGCCGCTGGTATCGCAACGTGGAAGGACGTTATCAGGAATAACTGAACGAAAAAGCATCGCCAGTTGCGTCTCGAACTTTGGTAACTCAATACGAAACAAGCTTCGAGTCCCGTTGGAACTTTCGAATCAAGAGTTACCGAATCGGCGACGTCAATCCTGTCTCTATTCGTTCCAACGCCTTTGGCAATTGTGTCGATGAAAGATGAAAGGTTTATCGTCACGAATATCCATTTCCAATCCGTTACGTGATTTTTTGAATAAGTCCTATCACGCGCGTACACGTTGCGAGGAGATGCACGCGTAGCTTGAGGAATTTCCTATCAATTAGGGACAGGTTTCCAATGTTGCGGTGGCTGTTGTGAATGTTGCTACTGTCGTTCTTCTCCTCCTTCTTCTTCGGTGTTATTTTTTTTCTCGCTCGAATGCTCTCATCGCTATCTCGTTTCTGCTCTCACCTTCTCGCTCGTCGAAGACTCCGCTCACGGCAGCGTCCTTATCCAGCCGAAGAATCCTGTTTCTCGCTTCGTCCGTACAGTTACCGGAGCCTCTTTAAGCCTTGGAGAACACATCGAGAGAGAAGGCGAGAGGGGCGGAGAAGTCGGGAGACGTGTACCCTGCAATGGCCGAGAGGTGTTTGCTCGGTGCCCGGTCATACCGAGAGAGCGCAATAAGGATCGCATCATTACCGATTATACATATATACGTCTATGTATATAAATCCAGATACGCGAGCAGTAGCCGCCCGAGCCGAAGAACAAGGGACGTGATAAATCATACGATGATTTCATCGATAAATCAAGCAACGACTTTATAAATCATTCTGACGCTCTTCAAACGTTCCTCCTTCGACGCATTTCCATCCCCCCCCCCCCCCCCCCCCCCCCCCCCCCCCCCCCCCCCCCCCCCCCCCCCCCCCCCCCCCCCCCCCGCCCACCCCCCCCCGCACCTTCGGCAGTCAAACGAGTATCAAAGTATTCCAGGCTTATCCTCGCGCGGGCGGCCGGTAGGTGTCTGGCAAACTACGGTATCGCAACGCTACGGCAAACAAACCCGGCGAGCCGAAGGTCCGGAAAACCCGCGGGCTGATATCCCTAAATGTTTATGATCGGATTGATCAGGCGTGAAAAACTTCACTCGTCCAGTCTTCGATAGGTAAACAATGAAGTTATACGATTATTATAGTCCATTTTATCAAACTGCCGAGCCACGTCGGGCGGTTTCCAATTCCAGACGCAGTCCTCCAGCGTCGATCGATCCAATCCGGCACTGACATCTACCGTAGGATTTGAACTTTTCTCAGACTCTGACGGGCGATGGGGTCGCTGGATAGAAGCCTCTAAAACCCAAACAAAACCAAACCCTCACTATCGGGCTCTTCCCAGAGTCCGGCAGGTGATAGGATCAAGTTGAAAAAGAGCCAGACCGCGGTGTAGGCGGTGGATGGCTGGTGAGAGACCTCGTACTCCGATAGTCGCGAGAGCACGACCCGTCGTCCGGTGTGTACGGGCTTGAATCGCTCCGGCGCACCCAACCACACCAGGTAACACACGCAACGCGTGAGCACCGTTGGTCTTTTCGATTTATCTCTCTCTCTCGTTCTCTCCACCGTCTCGCTCGGTCACTGTTGGCGAGCTTAATTATCGCGACACGACGTCGCGCTCAATTTCCCTTCGATTTCTCTCCTGCCGTGCGGTGTGTGCGTTTCATCGCAAACGGCATTCGAGGCGTTGGGGCCCGCAACGCTGCACACGATCACACTCCGGTACACATTCATGAATCCACGCGCACACGTACACTTTCGTATTTTCTCCGAGGCCTCGATACCTCCGGTCACCGTTTATACATTGCTCGAACCCACGACAACATTCTTCCGGATCATTTACATGCAACCGACTTGGCCGAACGAATTCGTAATCAGAATTGTCCAGGCTGAAACTCCGCTGCGCTTACACGCTTACACGATCGCGATTGACTCGTGAAACCTCCACGAGTGTGTCCCTTTTTTCTCGAAGCTGTATACGCGGGGGCTTACTTTTTTTTGGACATTTCAGCCGACTCGGAAAATTCGTTTCCAACACTGGATAAGAATGGCGAAGATACGAAAAAAAAAAATAAATTTCACGATTCGATTCCATCCGTCAAGAAAAATCTACATCAAGCCATTTGGGAACGACGAATACCCTCGATTGCTGAATACGCGGATCGATAAAAGTAATTAAATATCGAATGATCCCTGGCTAGTGAAAACCTTGCGTAAGAAGTCCTTGGATCGATAAAAACCTAACTGAAAAAACATCGAGAAACTCCTGAGCAAAACAATATTCGATTAAGAAATTTCTAGGCGACAAAAACCCAAGACATCGGGAGAACTCCGCCTCAAGGACACTCGGAATATATTGGAGCAGAAATATCTCTGTCGGAAGTTTTTTCAAACAATGTTCAATTACGATTAATTAATCTCCAAGTGAATTATTTATGAGCGATTTCCCTTCCGCTAATCCAATAATAATAAGTCCGCGGAATCAATTATCGGTTTCTGTTGGCTCAAGATAAGGTATCCGCTCTCTCGAATCTCGTTTGGAATTTTTCTCAACTGGCGCGACGTTTTATCAAACCTATTGCGCAGTAACTGTTATACTCGGATCGGTGAGGAAAAGAAATGCCGCTCGGAACCATGAGTCGAAGCGAGAAGGACGGAAGGAAATAAAAGCGGGGAAGAGAGAGTACGGAAGATATTGATTGATCGATCGATTATGTTTATCGCGTCACAGTCAACTCTTGGGAAAATGTGAAGGTACGAACGAAATTTAAAAAATATCAACGGAAATTTAAAAAAAAACAAAGTTTTTATTGAAAACGAATGAAAAGATAACGCCGTACGATCATCGTTCGGTACAAAATTTAAATAAATTGTTACAAATAGGATGAGATAGAAAATAAAATATGTAACTAGAAATCAAACAAGAATAAAAATACAAATGATTTTTATATTCACGATACAATAATATAGTTGTTACAATCGTGTGCGATAGATCCCAACGATATTAATAGCGTATCAACTAGAAAGGACGAATCGACTTGGCCGAATGAAAATGAAAATGCATCGAGGTAACAATGGACGCGGAAATAGTTTATGGTCAACTCTAATAATCAGGTGTCAAAGGAAGAAGTGAAAAACTCGCGCGGAACGAGGGAAACGCGCTGCTTAGGGACTTTCCAAGCACGTGTCAGATCTGTGTGGACTCGAAGGAGGTACGGTATTGGGATTACGTGGGTTTACTCGTACGTGGTGCACAGTTCGGCCATCGGAGCGCTGCAGTGTTTGCCCCGTTGCCGCGCTCCGTCGCCTCTCAACCGATAAAGCCGAAGAGAAACGCTACAACATGCCGTTACTTCCTGATAATCGATTCTCGGCCAATTAATAACGTCAATTACCACCGAATTATAGCCCGCCCGGGATATCTCGACAATTTCCTGCTGCATTCTGTCTCTCCCCTCCTCCTCTCCTCTCTCTCTCTCTCGCGCGCTCTCTATCGCTCCATCCCTCCCGCGAACGATCGGTTGCTCGGTATGCCTCGTGGCTCGGGCGAAGTGTTGGGAAATGCGGGAGAGCCACGATGAGAGATCACACTGCAATATGGAAATTATCCGCCCGTACACAGTCTTGCAGAGTTATCTACACTGCTTATAGAACTACGCAGTTCCTCGCGTATACTCGTAAACATGGGCTCTTCCGCACAAAATCGACTCGAATTACGACCAACTAATTTTAGACACTTGTCGGTATTGTCAATGATTTTTTGCGAACTGCTATTTGCGTTTCTTCGTCGTCGTCATCGCGCCTAAGCTTTTTTCCAGTTCCGAGCATCGCGAAACTAGGGGACTGTTGTTCGAATGCGTTTGCAAGAGGGCACAAGGAAACTAAGGAAATTCCGTGGCGAATATCAGCAGTTCCGTAAGAGAACAAGCGGCCACGAACGTCTATTGGCGCGGTAATTCGTGGAACATCCCGTGTCCGTTTTTTCATTGTTTTTTTACCTAATAGGACGATGAATCGGATGGATGGACGATGGAGCAGGAAAACCGCGGGAAATCTGCGTCGACGCTGTACCGACGTGACATCTAACGATCGTATACTCGACAAAAGTGTCTCCTTCGAATCTAACACGAGAAGACAAAAAACACTTAACAGCCGCATCAATTAAAATGCCAGGTAGCTCGTGGATGCCCAAAGGCTCTGGAAGAC
Organism: Ophioninae sp. A BG-2022a; assembly: GCA_030523105.1. Classification (NCBI taxonomy): domain Eukaryota; kingdom Metazoa; phylum Arthropoda; class Insecta; order Hymenoptera; family Ichneumonidae; species Ophioninae sp. A BG-2022a. The sequence goes on from JAPYZI010005201.1 coordinate 22,343, forward strand.
CTCGTGGAACGTACCACAGGTGTTACGAGACTGTTAATAGGCGAACCAATAACAACGCAATTTCATTAGAAAGACGATATTAAGTAGCGTACGTTTCCCGTTCTAAGCAGCTCTCGACTCCACGATTCGTCGAGTTCAATTAACAATCCAAACGGGCGCGTGCAGTTATTAATCCTGGCTCGCGGATATTCGAGAAATACACTTGGACGCGCGGACAGATTTAATTACGCTCGCGCGTATGTGACAATTTGAAATCTTTCAGAGGTGCAGCCGATAGCGAATAGCCTGGACCAAGCTACTTTCATTTTTTACGTATCGAACGGTCCGCCATTCATCCACGGATCGGTAACATTGTGAAAATTGATCCTGCGTAATTTCAATTCTAAAGTACGATCAAGCACGCTTGACTATTAATAATAGTCAAGCCACATTTTTGCACCCGATTCAATATTTCGCTGCTGAAAATCATCTCGAGGAAAAATAAACCGTTCCATCAAGAGAATTCGGTTCAACGATTTTCTCACAGGCGGCACAGCGGCTCGCGTTCTCCGTTCTTACCGACTGCCCTTGCGTCCTTCCGAACTATCGATGTATTGTTTTGCTTCTCATTTGTCACTTGTTCACTGCGCGAATTCGTAAACTCCGTCTCTACGATAGCTACCGTAAGCTGCAGCAGGGAAAACCCTCCAAAATATATTCTACAAAGGTTTTTTGCATTTTCCCAGTCTAATTTTGAACTTTTCGCAAAAACTACGACATATTCGTAATCAGCAGAAAATTTCCGATTAAATAGACCCTTTTAAAAACTTAAAAACGGAAAAAAAGATTTTCGTCTTCCCCCGGCCACTTTTCCGGAATCTTGAAAATCACGAAATTTCAAAAGGTCGTAGGATGAACTCCTTATGAGCTATGGAGGTTCATTCGGAGAGTTTGGAAAAGGTTTTTGCCTGACTTAAATAATGGCGTTGGATTCGTATCGATACCTCGTATAGTTTTCCCGGAAAGTCAACTTGAAATATCGCAAAAAAAGAGGCAAAGGGGTATGTATGGAAAAATTTGCAAAAATCGATGGTCCGACTTTGAAATTCTGCCAAAAATCGAAAAATCATCGGATTC
>JAPYZI010005202.1:0-11008 GCA_030523105.1 Ophioninae sp. A BG-2022a
TTGATAACCTTGGAAGCCTACCCATACTTGGCCGAACCGTAGCCGACTCCCGATTATACATGTTCATCAACACGGCCGCACACATCAGATACCAACGTTAAAAAGAGGGAACCGTCATAAAATATATGCCCGCGTCCCTTCAAGACGTGACAACGCAGACGCATTCCCAGACGCTGTGCGAACTTCTTCGTAACCAAGCGGGTCGTTCTGCGAATGAGCTCTAGTGAATAGCGCCTAGTGAATAGAGTCGCGCTTGTATATCCTCATATAAACAATATCTTTCGAAAAAAAGTTTTCCTCCTTTAAAAATTATCATAGCATGCATTCCAGCCGATTTTGAGAAAAATATGCGTTTATTTCCGAAAATAAAAATAAAATTTTGTTAGGAGATTGAGAAAGATATTGAGAGTTTTCCGCCTAATTATTAGCATGTCTTAATAGAGATTAAACAAATTAAATGTATATGTTGTTAATTATGAAGAGAATGAAAAATTCTAATTGATAATGTTTTTCTTTTCTTCTTTAATGTGTCGTTACGATACCGATTTCTCATTATTCGGCTGTTTTTTTTCACCTCGTATTGAACGCGGCGACATTTGTGAACTTCAGTACTGACACATTTATCAGTGTCATTACGATGGCTACGCGCGCGATTCGATACGACCGGAAAAAACGTCAAGCGTTTCCGCAAAAACATTCTGATGAATGAAGAACTTTTAGGCCGCATAGCCATTTCAATATCCGATATCCCGATTTCGATCTAAAAGGCATATCGAGCGAAATAGTGAACAAACTTTCTAGTGACATATACACTATTCCAGCAGATAAAAAATACTTGAATATATACGAAGTTTCTTGAACCGACATCAGCGCAGTGTCAGCCATTTTATCGACATAGAAAGAATTCGACGAGAAATGTCAGAAGGTTCAAAATTGTAAGTACACATCATGTCTAAACGTCTAATAAATTTAAAAGATTAAAATAATATTCATTCTGCTTTCAGAAATCATTTTGCGATAGCAATCATGTCGTAAAATAATTTCCTCTTACATTTTTCACGAGGAATAAATTGGAGTCGTGCCATTTGGCCCCGTTACGAGGCGCGGAGAGATTTTGGGTGACGGGTTGAATTTACGACCCGTATCCTCGGCCGAGGACGCGTAATGATTGTAAATGACGTTTTTTACAGTTGCAGTTTCGAAGAAGTCGAACGGGCAATGTGTCGCGTCATTTTAGATCAACCGGAAATGGATCGAGTTTCAGAAAGGTATTCATGGCTTCATTCACAAATTTAACATCAAAATTTATGTTGAAATATTTTGTTATAAAAGCATACCGTCATCCATTTGTAATCGTTATTTTAGAACTACTGGGATAGCAATTCAGCGCAACGAAACCGAAAAAGGAAACTTATTAATGGAAAGCAACGGAGAAGTGGTGGGTACATAAAACAATTTTCCTCAGAGAGATTAATAAATATTCGGAGATGATAACTACAAATTGTCATAATTTAAGACTGTCAAAATAATCCTTTTTCAGTTCACAGCTTTTTCTGAGCTGGAGAGGGCTGAATGCGCTACGCTGAAAATTTTAAAAGGTTTATTAGCCAAAAAGTAGACACCGGATACGTGAATTAAATTTAATGTTATATAAATGGTGGATACAATAAATTTACTTCGAGTTGTCTTTATTCAACGTGCACTGTTGTGCTGATCAATTAACAATCTTCTCTACGATTTCTAACACGTCAATTATTCGTCGTTGTTGTTTTTTTTGCACGCGGGGATGTTGTATGAACTCAGCATTACAAAGCTTCTCTTTAATGGAGACTGAGATCGCTCGCTTCGATGTTGATTGGTTTCAAGCATGTCTTACTGATACCAGAGGACGTGCGAATCGAGTTGATTTCGCCTCTGTTTGCTGGCACAGGGTGGCAATTGTCCGAGTCGCGTTTGCGCGATCGATCATGCGTCTCGCGTGCGTCGGAAACTGGATCGGAGGTGAAATCAACGACAGACTCGATGCCCTGATTACAAGTATGTCTTACTGATACCAGAGGACATCGGAACCGAGTTGATTTCACCTCCTTTTGTTGGCACAGAGTGGCAATTGTACGAGTTGCGTTTCAGCGATCGACCATGCGTTTCGCGTGAGTCGGAAACTGGATCGGCAGTGAAATCAACGACAGACTCGATGGCGTGGTTTCAAGTATGTCTTACTGATAACAGAAGACGTCCGGGCCTAATTAATTTTACCTCCGTTTGCTGGCACATTGTGACAATCGTCGGAGTCGTGTTTCAGCAATCCATTATACCCCCCGCGTGCGTCTGGAGGCGGATCGGAGGTGAAATCAATGACAGACTCGATGGCGTGGTTTCTAGTATGTCGCACCAATACCAGAGGACGTTCGGATCGAGTTGATTTCACTTTCGTTTGCTGGGTACTTGCTCGGTAAGTGAGATAAGATCGGTGATGACTTCAGGGCCGTCATACTAGATATGTCTAATCGAGTTCTCCACAACAATTCCCTGTTTCTGAAATAATACTCCTGTCATGGTTTCGTATCATCGTCAGAATTCTCGGTGTAACGTGGCTCGAAGTTTTCGATTCGATTTTATCGCTGTTTCTCAAAAATACTTCTGTCAGCATTCTCGCAGCAGCGTCAAGCTTCTCGGCGCAATTAGACCGGAAGTGAGACCTCAATTTCTCTGATCAAGACCTTATGTTTTTATTAAAATTTTTTTTTTAATTTCTATGATTTTTCTTATTTAATAAATAAAAACGTATTATTTTCATGTCATATTTAAATTAAATCTTTTTGTTTATTTTTTTTTTTTTATTAGTTGTACCACCCCGTACACCCCTTTTCGGGTTTTTACGGCACCTCTCCCCTCCTCTGACCCCTGTTTTTTCGTCACTTATTTGTTTCCTCCCGGTTTCCCCACCTTGTTTTCCTCCTTTTTCCTTCTTTTTCCTTCTTTTTCCCCCACCATGTCTCCTAATCCCCCACCTCGCTTCCGCCTGGCCCCCCCACCCCCCTTGCGGCCGCAGCCAACTTACCCCCTCTGTACCGTATTTACCGTGCCATTTCTGGCACGGGTATAGGGAAACTGCGGAAATCCTATGCCAGTACAACAGCAGGTCCCCCCAAGTTCACCTCCCGGTCGCGGAACGAGTTTCATCGAAAAATTCCGAAGAAAAATCTCGTCCGCTACCGGGATTTGAACCCGGGACCTCCCGATCCGCTGGTCGCGCTTTAACCCGCACGGCCAACGGATCAGTTTAAATTTTTTTATTCATTTAAGTCATTACATTATCTATATTTATATATATTTATGTTTTTTCGACTTCAAAAAAGTTGACACTGAAATCCTATACATCGATAAATCGGTCTTTCCTCTTTTCCAATTTCGCATTCTTAACTTATATCTTGTTAACCTTTTTGATGTTTGCCTTCACGTTGCAGTTATGACGCCACAGCGCTGTCATTTTTAACGACGCTATGTCAGCGGAGGTGATGACATCGCCTCACGTGCTTTATATGTCTCGTGACATATAATTCTGACACATCGATCATAAATTTGTTCGAAAGTCGACCGAAGACGGTAACTTCACACAGCCGTAATATTACCGCACTCTGAAATTAGCGCTCATTCAAACTGGTCCAGGTATATAATGAAGGCACTGTATGATCGAAAAGTTGTTTGATGTTTAAATAAAATCGGGCTCTAAAAAACGATGAAACTTGCATAAAAATCACCAACAATGTACTAACAATCGATTGGCATACGAATAATCGACGTTTTGCAGATATTTAGTCTTTTCACGATCGAAGTCTCTGTCGACCACGGTGTCAGTGCTACTACCCGGCGTTGTCGACACGTACCGTATGACCGAACAGATTGTTATCGATTAAATGAAAGTAGGTCTTTAACAAACGATAAAACTTACATAACATTCGCCAACAAAGCACTAACAATTGATTGGTATACGAATTGTCGATGTTTTGCATATATTTGGTATTTTCACTATCGAAGTCGCTTCCGACCGTGTGGGTACCGCTTCAACGTAGCAAATAAATTGTTCAGGAAATTATACCAAAAATTATGATTGCTTTATTTCTAAGTCTAACGATGAATATTCTAGGAGTGACTGGACGACGCATGCTCTCGAGCCGATGATTGGAGCGGTAGGGTCGATAACGGTAACGCCACCTGAGAGCGAAGTTTTTGTTACCGGAGAGATGGGAAACTTTTTTCGGTTTCTTGGTTGTTCGTGCTGCTCCGTCGGTAACGGAAAGCTCGACATAATCGATTTACGCCACAGTACTCCCCTCCGAGTGCTTTAGCTCATGAGGCTAAAGAACGAAATGAATCTGTTTTTTTGGGTGTATGTTTTTAAGGGTCCTGGCGAACTCATTGTTGACGATGGAGTCGCAGGAACCGCAGGTGGTGAAACAGGCTGTGCTGCCAGGGGTGACATAGAGAGTTGTTTCTGTGACGAGATATCTTGTGGCTACGAAGTCTCAAAGAACGCTGACTTTAACCTCTCCGTGCTGATTGTCGTTTTGACGCCTTGTTCCGTGGAACCGGTGGATGGGTCGCGGATCGCCAGACTGTTTCAAAATGAATAGTCGAAGGTTACACTGAATTGACACAATAGCCGTTTATTACGTAAGGAGTGTTACGTCCCGGAGGGGTGATTTAGACTGGTCGCGCAAGGTTGCCGGGTTTGTGCGCGAATTTTTAATTAGAATGAGGATTGCGCTGTGAGTCTTAATTAGTTTCCACGCGAGTACTGAACACAGTTTAATAACAAATGGATTTTGATGATTTAAGATGCGTGTTCGGATCTAAGAATTAGGTTCGCCCGATACTTGATCGAATAATTTGCTCCCGATCGTCTTCGTTGTGATTTCACGTAAAGAATTTATTAACAATATATATATCTATCGGTTAAAAACAAGAAATATACAGTTGTTTGTAAAATATGTCAAACTGTTACATGGACAGAAAATTATCGGAGTAAGTCGACTTTTTGATTTGGAGACTGAATAAAAAGTCACGCTCCTTCGTCTTACAAAAACGACGAGAGTTCGGTTTTGGGAGGGGAAGGAGCTTTCGGGAGAATGCATCTCTGGTGATGCGTTTTTTAGGGACTGGATAATCCGTCGTAAAAGTTGTGTAGATTTTCCTGGTTGGATAAACGGTTGAGGGAGATTGCTTTCGGATTTTTTATTGGGTCGCGGTTAAAACAAAAGCAATCGCTGTTTCATTTCTGAGAATTATTTCTAGCGCGTGTGTTTTTCGTAGGCCAAGGGTTTTTACGACCGTGTGGGAATTGGAAGACTCTGTGAGAGTTCTGTTTGGATGTACACTGGAGGTCTATGTTGCTTTGGTCTTACGTTTTTTCTATTCGAGAATTTTCCTGAGTAGATTTCTCTTGTGACGCTGCAAGCGCATTCGCTCATAAATTTGGGTATTATCGATAATTTAGTGCGTGGGACCGGAGACAAGCCGCTTTCCCACTCTGGGTCTTGTGTTGCATTTCGATTGTCGCGTACATAGACTTTATGAGATAAGTTTTGTCGAAAAATGGGGGTGCCGCTATCGTGCGTATCTGCATAGATAATTTCTATTCGAGAGAGTAAAAATTATAGGCTGGGACGTAACAGAGAGTTTGATCGTTACAGGGTTAAATCGGGTAAGCTCTACGATTGCGGTACGCGCTCCTACTCTACTGTTCGCAGCGGTTCGCAAGACGTAAAGTTTCACGCGCGTTTCTCGGTCCCAAAACCTCTGGTCGTCGCGGTCAATTCCAGACTGATTTTCCTTCCTCTTGCCAAGGTGTTCCTGGCCTCCCTTCGTGCCCTCCTCCTCTCCACGTGGGAGTTTCCTCCGGTTATCGCGGAGTAGTTCTCCACCGCTTCGATCGGGAGGACGGAAGAGCGATACCTTGTATTTCCCAAAGTGATACCGACAAACCGGGCCGAGGCTCAGGTTATCATTTTGGCTGTGGGAAAAATACATGGAGCGTATAAGCTCTATTTGCGCTAGATTTCCCGGCGCGGCATGTCTGAGAAGAGGGTGCCGAGACCCCTCGACCCACGCCTCGCGATGCGGCGACGTCCACCACCACGACCGAGGATCCCGCGTCCTGCCTAACACCCCCGCCAGTAGACTGAGGTACGTCCTCGTTCCTCGATTTTAGGGTGCGGGAGAGCAACTTTTGGTTGGTCCTCTGGAGCTTGGCCAACCGTCTTTCGGCCTTCACCTGCTGCATATCTGCTTTCCTGCAACAAACTTGATACGATCATGTTACCAATCCGAATTTCCACACGGCGGTCAACAGTCCTTCAATGAGACCCAGCGACGCAATCCCTTGGAGGGATGGGAGAGCAATTCCCTTTACGCTAGCCCAGGAATTGTTCACCAACATCTTGATCTGGTGGTCCTCCAGCATTCCTTCCATTTTCTTGAAGCTTGTGCTGTATTCATTTAGGGAATCCAACTTTATTTGCCGGTTGAAGGTTGTGAAGGGCAGTCCCTCGGGGAAGGTTAGATTGAACCCCAAGATGTTGAATGTGATCTCCATGGCGACTGTTTCCCTCAATTCCGTAAGCAGAACGACGAGCGGACAGGTCGTCAATATTTCGCAGCTGTCAGTTGTACGCAGGAGGAATGGTTCCGTGATGCTGTAGGTTTCGGTTTCAGTTCCGCAATGGAGAGTGATCGCGAACTACCTTCCGGCTTCGGGTGGTATGATGATCTGCGCGGTCTTGGTGTTTATCACTCCGAGTTCCTTTAATGGGAAGATAGTTAAATGGCAGTCGTCGGCGTCCTCGTATCGGCTAAAGGCTGCTTCCGATTCGCAGAGCGCGTAGGAGTCTGTTTCATGCTCTACACCCTCGTAAGGGGCTATGTTGACTCCGGAGGATGATCTCATGATTCCTTTGTTAAATTTTCGGACCATGGTTTTTGTTCCAACTGTTCTCGTTATTCGCTCGGCGAAAGTAGGGTTGAAGGACACGTAGATGTTGTTGATGACCATGGAGACCGGTGTGTTCCCCACTATTTTCCAGGGCTTCTCGTCGACGAACGGGATTTTGTCCACGAAGATCAGCTATTTGTCCCGAGGATACCTTGAACAGGTCGATAATCATCTGGTAGTCGGTTTTCTGGCCTTGGAGGGGGTTCCGCCCACGAATGTCCCCGAATTTCTTCATACCCTTATCGAGATCCATCGGGGTTAACAGGGTGGGTTGCACGATACCGTGTTTGCCCATTTCGAGAGCCGTCATTATATTCCGGAGAAGGTAGTCCAGTTCTCGTATCTCCATTTCCAAACGGTGCGCTATCGCGATAACGTACAATTCTCCAGTGATGTCGTCGACGGCCGCGCGCGCGTTGTTGAACGCATACTCGATTTTCTCGAGCTGTTGTTTGAATTCGTTTTCGTTCTTGGAGATGGAAGCGATAGTTTTCTCCGTTATGTATGTTGCTCCTTCACTACTTTATTAATTTCGTTCGTGGCGTTGATGACGTTAGCGATGTTGGTGTTTATCGTCTGAAGGTCCATATTGTAGGGGGTCCCCCAAAGGAACTTGTGAATGGACCCAACAATATTGAGGACTCCCTCCTCGTTTTCCGCGGTATCGACGGTGAGTGGTTGAATACGGTGCCAAGAATTTCGATGTCCCTCTCCAAGGCGTAATACCTTTCGATAGCTGCGGCGTACACCGCGTCGGTAGCCGGTGAAAATTGCACGGCCTTGGGGATGTATCTTCATGGGGTGCGGGTTCCAGCGATCAACGCCTTGATCCGGGGAATTAAGGGGGAGAGGGCCTCGAATGCCGAGGACAGCTGGGCGATGTCGATTGCGTACATAAGTCGCTAATTCTCGGAATAGAGGAACTTCTCCAAGTTCCTCCTGTATTAAACTCGAGTATAGTGGTTGGATGTCCGTTTTTCCGTCCGTACTCCATCTGGAAGGGCAACCAACAATATTTACGTCAAGTTTGGGTTGGACCTATCCTCGTACGACTCGGAGATGTTTGCCGGACACGTGGATTGTTTTTATAAGCCGTGGTCTTTCGTCGTTTGGACTGTCGCCCTGAAAATGTCTTCGGAACGGTTTCGTATTTCCGGTGTGTGCCATCTTTACTCGCGACCCGGAGTTGGTGGGGTACCGATAAATCACGTGATTCCTTTCGTGGTTGCGCCTGGTACTGTCCACGTATTTTCGATTTCTTTCTCTCGCAAGCATCAGGTGGTGTCTAGCTCGGTATAGCTGATCCCAATGCTTCTGATTCAGTTCGTCGAACCTCTGCTGGAACTTTGACGTGTCCAGTTGTTCGATTGCGCTCGGGTAATTGGATGAGTGAATGAACATGGTGTTGAAAGGGGTATCCTGTATGGATGTATGGAAACTGTCCTTATACGTGAAGGCAATTGCATTCATCCTTGTATCCCAGGTCGTGGTGTCGTTCGCGCACATCGTTCGGATTAAATCCTTCAGGACCCCGTGCATCCTTTCAATCGATCCGTTCCCTTGCAGGTGGTAAACCGATGTTCGTATTCCCTTGATCCCCATAATCTCGTCGAAATATGTCATTAGCTTGTTGTTAAACTCCTTTCCGTTATCGCTAAGGACTACCTTCGGTGCTCCGAAAATGCAAATCCATTCGCTGAATAAGGCAGTGAGGATAGTCGACGCCTTTTTGTTGGGAACCGGGATGAGTCTAACGAACTTCGTCAACGTGCATTGGATAGAGAGGACGTACTCGTTTCCCCTCTTTGTCGTCGTTAGCGGTCCGACAATATCAATAACTATTTTCTCGTTCGGTTCACTGGCTGTATCCATCAGAACTGTTGAGGGGACAGGTGGGTTCCTATCAGTCTTATACTGTTGGCACACGGTGCAATTAGCTACGAATTCCCGCACCGATTCCTCCATATTGGTCCAATAGCTTCTACGTTGCAATTTTTCGAGAGTTTTCGTTACTCCAAGGTGTCCCACTTGGTCGTTATGTACTTCCCGTATTCGTCTATCGTACTCTTCGGGGTTTGGTTCGAGAATCCTCAACCGACAGAGCTGGAAGTCGGCGTCGGTAAATTCGGCAGCTAGTTCGCGGATTTCCCTTTCGATAGCATCAAGTTGCGTCATCGAGAACTGCTTCGGGGAGGCGAGAAATTTGAGATGTTTTCTTCCTTGTTGTACGTGACCTTGGGTCAGCTGATACAGCCCCCGCTTCTACGCGTCCTCCTGACATAGAAAAGGCGTTCCGTGCCTTTGCCTCCTTTCTTTCGTCACGCGTTTGTTGGGTGTTGGTGCTTCCGGTTCTTGTTTCGTGAGAACGACCCATCGGGATTTGTCCTTGGGATGGTTTGGTCTTATGATCAGCTCGTTTGTCCTCCCTTGGTGTAATGCCAGATTGTTAATTCCCTGCGTGATCTCTTCTAGGTCATCGTGAAGATGGATCCTTTATGTCGGCCGTCCAGACGAGAGCTCGGTGATCGGTCTGGATCAGGACTTCTACCCTAGGAGTTATTGACGAAGTCGTTGTACTGACCAAACTATCGCCAGCATCTCCTTCTCGGAGGTACAGTAATTCTTCTCCGCGGGGTTTAGGGCACGAGAGTACACTGGGTGTCCTTCTTGTGAAAGTACCGTCCCTAACCCTTGATCCGAGGCGTCGGTTGTAAGCGTGAACATCTTCGTAACATCCAGTCGTCGAACCGTCGGTGATATAATCAGGTGCGATTTCAGTTCTTCGAATGCTTTCTGGCATTTACCTGTCCAGTTAAATCGGGCGTCCTTTTTCGTGAGGTAGACGATAGGTCGGGCCATGTGCGCGACAGTCTTGATGAACCGTCGGTAGTACCTTGCGAGTCCCACAAATTATTTGACCGCTGTTGGATTCGTTGGTACCGGAAAATCTCTGACGGCTTCGATTTTCGCGGGGTTGGTTGGACTCCATCTGCCGTGATTATGTGTCCAAGATATTCGACCTCCGGTAGAAGGTATTTGCACTTTCCCGGCTCTAGTGTCAGTCCGCATTTTCGAAGTCTGTCGAAGACGGTAACCAGGTTTCGATTATGGTCTTCGATCGTTTCCCGGAAAATGACGATATAGTCCATGTAGACCCAACAGATTTTATGATTCAATCCAACTAGGCACTGATCCATCATCCTCTGGAACGTGGTTGGTGCGTTTTTCAGGCCGAATGGCATTAGTTTATATTCGAAATGTCCTTCCGTAGTTTGAAAATCCTGTATATTTCTTGGAGTCCTCGTCCATTATGATCTGATGGAATCCGGCCTTTAGGTAGAAGGCGCTGAAGAATTTGGCTTTCCCGAGTGAATCGAAGATATTCTCAATTCGAGGCATGGGGTAGGCGTCCAATACCATATTTTTGTTCAGCTTCCGGAAGTCGATGACGATGCGCCACTTCTTTTCTCCGCCCGGTCCTAGTTTCATTGGGACCAACCACACGGGTGAGTTGAATGGCGAATCGGACTCCCGGATGATACCCTTTTCCAGCATGTCGGTTACTTGAGTCTTTATTTCTTTGCGGGGGCGTGAGCTGTCTTGAAGTTACCAATGTTAATTGGTGTATTATTAATTGGTACGATCTTATGCTTTACGTATGCCTCTGCGGGTAAGTCTTGACCCGGAGATGTAAAGATGTCTTGGTAGTTTAGGATAATACCGCTCATAATTTCCTTTTGCTCCGGTTCGAGATGGTCGAGGTTCGAAGCTTTTAGCAGGTACTTATGTTTTTGTTCCAGGCTAGAGCAGGTATTATCCATTTCTCCCCCTTCTATCTTTACATTCATAACCCTGATCTGGTTTTCATAGAAGATCATGATCTTGTCCGCCGGGTTTTCGAACATAACTTCTGTGTGGCCTGTTACATCTCACGGCAAATCACGGATAATTCTACAAAAATTTCTGCATTCTATATTGGACGACGCATGGAGCCTCTCTTCAACAATCTTCGACCCA
>JAPYZI010005203.1:0-14556 GCA_030523105.1 Ophioninae sp. A BG-2022a
GTGCAGGCTTGGGGCCAACGTTGGCCACAAACAATCGGTTAACCGATACCGCGCCAGATATTGGCCGTATTGTAAAAATTGGCAATCTTTTCATGGGTATTTGACTCGAGATCACGGTTGAGCGGAAGCGATAAATTTGGTGACGGGCCAACGCTAGTTCGAATGCAGCTGCATCGGGCGATGATAATCAAAAGTGTACACGGGGCGAATGTTAGGACCTTTTCTAATGTTTGTGTAAGATTTCATCGGAATGTGAGTGGGCGAGGCGGAGGTAATAAAATTGGAAGACTGGGTTAGACTGTGGAAAAGAAAAAAGGAAAAATGCCAGCCTATAATACAATACTTTAACTGCTATAGCTTGCCCTCGAGCCAACGGCCAAGTTGAACGTACCAACAGAACCATTTTGAACGCGTTACGAGGTACCGACCCTAGTGAAACCGCGAACAATTGGTCTAATAATTTACCTGACGTAATCTGGGGTATAAACAACACTTTATACGACACAACCGGATATAAACCTTACGACTTGATGTTTTCACGGAGTAGTAGGTCGGCATGTGATGTTTCTATACCGGGGCGGGTAGTCAAATCGAATCACGTGAAACGCATTAAGTCTAGGCAGCGCATTGAAAAAGCTAGCGCTAAAATGAAACACCATTTTGATAAGCGTCGTAGGCCATGGCACACATATAAGAAAGGTGATTTAGTACTTTGGAAACAGGCTCCTACAAGTAGCGCAGCGAAAGTCAGTACTAAACTAGATGATCTCTATTCAGGACCGTATATTGTCACAAAAGTTGTTGGTAAGGACAGATACAGGATCAGGAGTATACAAGGTTTGAGAGGATATAAGAACTTCATAGGTTTAGTATCTGCTGACTTCTCGCGACCCTATCAAAGTGTAGCTCCTGTATCTGACAGTGCCAGTAGCTCGGATGAGCAGTTAGAGACAGAGGACCTAATTGATTTACTGGAAAGCTAATTGTGTTCCCTTCTTCCATTGCGGGAGCAATTGTTTCAGGATGGCTGACTGTAATGGTCATCTGATTGCCAGCCATGCCAAAGCCATGCCATGCCGTGTCGTCTTTGTGCAGCCAAAGCCATAACCATAGCCTCAGCCAAAACCATAGCCATGACAACCAAGTATGCCACGATAGCCACAACAAGGACAAAGTCAATTGACTAGCACGTCCCGTTCACTTGTCAACCTAACGCGATGAGCGTTACCAAGCGGCGACCCCTTTCTCGATTTAATGTAGGGAGTAAACTTATAAATACGTCGCGCAGCGCATTTGGTGGATTACTCTGATCTAAAACCTAGCCTAAGCCGAAACTCTGTTCATTTATAATTTATATAATAAATACCTACAATCGAGAAAATTGTTTTTCACTATCCTATGTTTCAACAAGGAAAAAAAGATTCGAGGAAACGTAATGAAAATGCAAAAAACAGACAGAACAGAGGAAGAGCGGTTCGATATTCGTGAATGTCGAACCACTCTTATGATCCGATCCTCGGCCTACACTTTGGCTAAGCTCGAATGCAATGTTGACAATTTTGATGGCGACTCGTTACGAGCCGATTGACGGAAACAATGCTCGGCCAATTCTTACGAACCATTCTGGGGCTGATATTGATCGTCAATATCGAACCATACTTATCATCTAAGATTCATTCGATGCTTGGGCCAAAGTCGAGTGCCAATATTGGCAAGCTCGGCGTCGGGATTCGGCCAATCATTGGCCACTACCGATCACTGTGCCTGGGTAGCGGCTCTAATACGTGACACGCCAGCACGTGCTTTTCTAAAATGCATCAAAAGTCATACAGGATTTAATGCGTGTGAAAGGTGAACCGATCCAGGGATAACAGTGGGGAAAAAACGTGTACATCCGCAATTGAATTGTGCAAAGCGTTCGAAGAAAACATTTTGCGAAAACATTGTAACTACGCTATCAGCCTTATTTCGCGAATGATATAAGAAAAAAAAATAAAACATTAAGAAATGTGAAACTAATCTAGCGAAATAAGACTGATACAAACTTTTCACAGTCTGGCATAAACTTTATATATTAATTGCATATATTAATAATAAAATATTTTTGTTTTGCGCAAAAATACTGCACTCATTTCTGCGTACTGCCCTACAATAAACAAACAACTCGTATCAATGTTACGGTGATACGAGACCGGTGCGATACGAGACGATACGGGACCAACGTCGGTACGATATTGGCTGAAACGTGGGTCTTTGTTTGGGTTTCATACCTATGATGGCACGGTCTCGACTGAAACTTCGGCCGACGGTGAGCCGAACGTAGAAAATAAAGTTGGTACGATATTGGCTGGAATTTAGGCCCACGTTGGCACATTCGTAGTACTAGCGATGGTAAAGTCTCGTGTGAAACTCGGGCCAACAATTGCACGAGCATAGGCACCAATGCTAGTAAAATATTGGTGGTAACTCGCGCCAATGTTGGCACTGGTATCGAGCCAGTTTTGTGACCAATGTCGATACGATATAGGTTGCCAATTTTGGGCCGAGGATATCATTCCAACCATGATCCATTAATGGACCGACATTTTTTCCAAAGAATGACCAACCATGCCTAAGAGATGGCGCAGTACTAATGTTGGTGTGGAGGCACCGCGCGAGGTCGGTAAGATTTTACCGACGCAGCAACCAATCGGAGTTACCGACTTGCCCGCCGCTACAGAAAAGCGCTACGGTCGAGAATCGAAGGGATGCCTCGAGACAAAGAAAACCGCTAGAAACTTGCCGCGCATCAAAGGCAATATACGTGTTCAACACTACCTTGTACGATTTAATAAACGTGATAAAATAGGAAAGAAAGGCCTTCGCGATATATATCCCTTAGGGTGGCAAGATAGACCCCCTACATTGGTATGGGGTCCTAACCCCAATAATAATGATCAGAAGAGTGGATAGCAGTGAGGAAATATAATATTTATTGGTTATCACAGTAGACGCTATTCAGACACAAGAAGGTCTTGTGGACAAGTTTTACGCACAGTCACGTGACACTGTTGTTGGCGCTAGCACCGCAAGAAGAAGAAGAAGACTGAAGAAAGGAAGGAACTTAGGGCGGTATTCATAGTCAGATCTTAAGACCATCGTCAACGAAGACGGTCTCAGAACATGTCTCAAGATGGGGCTGTAGTTCCATAGTCTGTAAATAAGACCCGACAAATAAGATAGTCTTGACGAAGACGATCTCATAAACTCTTGCTTATTCCAAGTTTCATAGTCAAGTCTTGTTCAAAATAAGCAGACTACTATGTACAAGATGTTAAAACTCAGTCACTGGTGTCGTTAGGCCGCTGGCTCTCTTACCGACCGGGCGTGCGAGTGGGTCTCTAGACGCCACATTGGACCGGTTGTACATTTTTTCATGGGTAGGCGGATCGAAAAACTATCCAAACAAAATCGGTAAGGAAAAATCATATTACATTGGCAAAATGCAATTAGATTGTTCATTATTCACTGCATTTTCTCGTAATTTCAGTTTACAGTTTGAATAATTACGGTGTCCGCCCATCTTGCTGCAATAGAGTCGTAGCGCGTTTTTCGGTAGGACAGTGGTGCTCATTGTTTTCTCGTCGAGCCGGTGTGCTCAATTTTTTGAATTACTCGGCGTTGACACGCTGCCGCGTCTTGACGTATATATGTGCTATATTTTTCTGTCGCTTTCCGTCAAAACCCAAGTCTCCTAACCTCAAACTCTGCGAAACAATACGGATACTTGTCGCTGGTTATCTTTTTATTGTTTTCAAATCCACAAACGTGGCGCGAAAATCATTGTAAAGAAAATTAGGGTCATATTGGGGGAGTTGCGATCGATGAGCGAAGGTCAAGAGACGGAAAGAATCAAAAGTAATGCATAATATCGAAATTGAAGATTTTTATCATCACGATTTCACAACTGCATCGGAATGGGAAGTTTTTGTCGCGCGGCTGGAGGAAATTATACACGAATGGAAATTGCCACAGACGAAGATCGGGCCAAACTTGAAGCCCGGAGATTTTTCCAATTTGACGTGGATCCAGCAATCGGAGGAACTCAATTTCGCAGGTCACCAACTGTTCTTGTTTCCGATTTATACATTATTGTTTCAGTTTATTCCGAACTTCTACAGTTTTGGCTTAGCTTGTTTGAGATTTCAAATTTTTTAGGGTTTCTCAAAAAAGAACATGTTTCCAAATCTTTCATTCTTAAAATTCACAAATGATTTAATTTCTCCGGCAGATGTTGGTTTTACCATGAAACATTTCAAATTAAAAGTGGAGGATGAAACCACGGAAGGTGCTAGCGACGATATTGAAGACGGCCAGACCCAAGCACACGTCGATGCTCTGGATGCCTCTAATGATTTTGTCCGTTTGGATAACGAGCACCTGGAGATAGCGCGATATTACGGCGTTCGTGAGTTTGTTGTTCTTGTACCTTCCAAGCGCCAGTCCATTCTCGAGGAAACCAAGATCAAGATCCTCCTGAGCTCTCTGACAATAGCAGCCAATAATGCTAATTGGTAAGCGATCGCAAATTCTTCTAAAGAGCGTTTGGATCTTCACCAAGGTGCAAGAGAGGTTTTTGTTTGTAGCGAGGTTCCAGCCTTGGTTCAAGTCCAGGAACAGTGGCAAAAGTTCTATCTGGGCATCAGTATCGGCAGGGGAACTTCGACCCATCTGGACATGGTACACTTGAAGAAGACGCCTCCCCATTGCCGATATCTCACGGGTACGCGGATTTTTCGACGGAACTTTTATTTTCATTTCAAACGCATTGATTTTCAATATTTTTTTCTAACGCGGGCATTGGAATAACGAGATTAGGGTTTTGCAAAAATATACACTTTTTGCTCAAACTTAGGGATGAACGTTCAAGGTGTCGTTCGACGAACGTACCAACGTTAAAAATTTGCCAATGATGCTGCGTGATACCAAACATATGTATAATTCTTTGCAAACCCTTGTTGCTTTCAAGGTTTGCTCGCCCTGTTTAAGCAAAAGATCAGCGATGGTTGCGGCATTCGTCTGGAGCCAGTATCAGTATCAGCAAGATTTTCGTACGTTCTCAAGGACTGGACGAATTTCACATGGACGCAGGAGCCACCGGATTTCGATTTTATGCAAGGAGAGACGGTGGGCGTAGCTGAACTGGGGAAATTGCCTTTCGGGGCAACGTTTGATCCAGTCGGGTATAAGCTCGTTCCTATTGCCAGTTCTCTGTGCTCCTAAGAAAACTACCCCGAATGGCTTTAGTAATGAAACGAAATTGGATTCCAGGGAGCTCGAGTTGTTCGCAACGTGGCCGCAGATGTCTGAGAACGTGGTGGTCGACAGCGAAGGTTTTACCGATTTCGAGGCTGCCTTGGCACCCGAGTGGTCGGTGCAGGTGAAAATGATCGCTTCGCCAGCGTGCCTGCTCGGCGAGTACCTCAGCGACTTCATTCACTTGTGCTCCAGCCAAAAGAGCATGGCAGAACTGTTGGGTGACGCGGCTGATTACGGACTCGATTTTACCGATCACACACTAAGCGCGGCGTTGAACGTTTTAACGGAATCCCGAATACCGACGTTGTCGAGCGTCGTCAACCGGGCCGCCTCCAAGAGGAACAAGAACGTGGAAGGCCCCATACCCGAGGAAGTTCTCGTGCCGATTTTGTACTTCCTCTTCCCTGACGCCGAAGACGATCAGGTCAATCGGCACGAAAATATAGATGCATCTTCATCGCGTCGGGGTGCGATCCTAATAGTCCGTATTTTTCGTCTTCCAGAAAGCCCCCTATGGCGACATAAACGCTTACAGCCTCGAGGACGACCCCTGGCGCGGCGTCAAGACTTGCGCCGTCGATGGTTTGGTCTGGCGTTTGGCGATCGTCGCCGCTCATTGCGCTCACAATCTTGGCGGTGCTAACGCTCTTGCCCAAGTCTGGCATGAATTTGTTCAAGAAATACGCTATCGTTGGGAAAAGAGTATTCCGATACCGGGGTAAGTAAATTTTATTAGAATCCTTTATTCGCGCGGTATCATCCTCCGCATTACCGTTGTTGATTCGCAAAAGGGGGACGAAGAATGAAAAACGTCTGTCGCATGCATTTGGTCTACGAACTACTACACTACCTTCTAACTTTATTGACTCCGGTAAATGATCTTATTTTGCCGTCTTCTCTTCTCGATATGTGTTACACTGTGTGTGATATATGTGAACGATGAAAGTTCAATTTCTCAAACGTAAAGCACGTGACGTTATCGCCGAGGCTGTTGGAATTTTATTTTTTTATTACTCGAGGCGTAGCGTCGAGACCCTCCCGTCTCTCTTGATATCAATTGACAATTTGCTTTATTCGTTTAAACTACTTTCGTGGGTGCATACATGTACCGAAGAAATTCTCGCTTTTCCGGAAAGGTAGAAAAATGTCGATAAAAGCACAACAAAGATTTTAATCAATTAATTACTGCCGGTAATCATGGAGAATAATCGTTTATTTGATTGATTATTAAATATTCCTCGTACTTTTGCAAATTTTCAACTTTACTGGAAAAGGCCAAAATTATATTTGCACCAGCCCTATGATTTGATGTATCAACGATTTGTTGTTTTTTCTAATGGGCGAAGAAAGACATTTATAAAAGTACAAAAAAGATTTCGATCGATAGAACACTATCATTTTTTAGCGGTTCTCACACAATGGCCTATTATTTAGACGATCAAATCTTCCTTGTACGGTTAAGGCTAATTTTTTTAATTGACAAGAAAAACCAAAATTGGATTTGTGCCACTCCTATTAATTTAAGTACAAACTATAGTATAGTCATTTTTTATAAAATGATATCTTATAAATTGCAAGAAATTATGCGTTAATGATTTAACCAAAAAGGTCAACGCGATGGATTTGTCTTTTCCTCTATGGATACATTATACGTAATTTGCCTTAACAATTAATGAACTTGGTCACGCTACAGTCTTTGGGATAAACCACGAGTATAGCTTTGACATTTATCTACGTAAAACTTAAGGAGATTATGACGGAACGCCATTATCTGTATACTTGTCTACTGTGCTGACGAATGCACTTTATGGTCCATCTATCTTTGACCAGCTTGATAATGAGGATTATTCTGTAAAAATCCTCGTATTTGATACTTTTCCCGGATGTGTTTTCAACGCTTGGAGTACGAATGCACGAACGATCGGGAACAAAAAAATACAAATACGTACGAACGAGGCTCCGAATCAGCTCTGAGCACCGTTTCTTGGAGCAGACATTTGGGTTTCTTGGAGCAGACATTTGGCCACGGCTATTAATTGCGTGTATATCTCATTGAATAAGGTAGAAACGAAACATTGTGCACGACGAGACGACGATGACGTTCTTTGAATCGTGAGAGTTGTTGGCGACCCGAATTTATGTAAGACAATGGGTTTTCGCCATATATCCGGGTGATGCAGGATCCATATTTTTTTTCTTTCCAGATGTGAAAGTCTAAAATTTTGAGGTTACGAGCGTACGTTTTTGAGGTTACGAACGTACGATATCGAAGTTATGAGTGTACGTTTTTGATAAGTTATGAACGCGAACGAAAGTGGCTTTCTCCACGATCTAAAAGTGACTCGCAGTCTTCACTTTTAGCGAGATTTTTCCTTTCTTCTCTCCAAGTATCGACTTTTGTTGCCGCGGGTTTTCGAGGAAGAAAAAATAATGTGTCAGCGTTCTCGAATCGAATTGCGCAAGCGCGTTGGCTACACCTGAGAGTACAATCGTAACGGCAGTACTCCAGTGTCTGATCGAGAACAAGACGCCTGCACTTTTGAGCAATTTAACGAGCCCATTTAATTGGGCCCATCGCGTTCACAATGGGACCAAACCGCTCCTCGTCGTTGGATTGCGCGACATGTAAATATCCATATCGTGATCGGTCCAATTGTTCTCCTCGTAATTGTTCAGCGTGTGAGTCGAGTCCGCCAGGCTGTAACGGCTGCCCGGCCGCGGTGGATTCTGCTCGATGTTGCGGTTGCGCGATCTCGGCCGTTGACGACGCGCCGATGCGTGTGGTGGCAAATGACTCGTAGGAAAACCACCGCGGGACATTCGGTCCGAGGCGGCCGCTAACGACTGTCTCGATTGCCGTAATTCTGGTGAAACCAAAAATAATGAACGCTAATGAATAATTAACGCTCACTGAATAGTTCTTTGATCTTGAGATGACAAGATAACTCGACAGCTAGGTGCACGGCTATTTTTCCGTTTCGTGGACATGTTCAAGGTCATTCCGAGACTGCCATAAGTTCAAGGTCAAAGGTGGTCAGGCTTTTCAAGGTCAGGTGACAGTATATTCGAGGCCTTGTGCAAAATCACTTATGGGTTATTTCAATATCATTTCAACGCCAATTCGAAGGCATTTCGGTGTCGTTATATCGGCAATTCAAGGTCGTAGTAATGTCATTGAAACATCACTTCAAGGTCATTGTGCCATCTTGCATAGCCAAATCCATGGCATTTCGGGTCGTTGCAAAACAATTTCAAGGTCAAACTAAGAATGGAAACCCGCGATTTCTATAATTCTATGACGGCTCGAAACCTAAACGAATACAACCCACATACCCGGTCTCGTACTGACGAGATTCGTAGCGAGTGCCGCGTTGGCGAAGTAACGGGAGGAATTGTTAGAGAAGCTGTGCTGTGACTGCCCATCGGCCAATGATCTGGTTGAAACTTTGCCGCCACCGTAATGACCGCCAGCCTGCGATCTTCCCTCGTCGATGCAAGAGGCTCGGGTCATGGAACCTGCGAAAGAGATGAATCGTTGAGTTGATCGATAATCGAAAAAGAGAGAAAACCGGAAGCAAAGAACTCGGTTGGAAACAGGAAACGGCCAAGAGGAGAAAGCCAAAAGTGAAGGGTGTGCGGCCATAGTAGAAAGACGGAAGGAATACCTTGTCTGTCGACGGGAAAGATTCTCGGTCGAGGAATGCTTCGGTTGCTGTAAGCGGACACCTGGTCCCATTCCTTCTGAGCGTTGTACGCGCTCAAGGTCGCCATTGAGGACAACGGACCACCCGGACTCGGAGTCGGGCCAACGTTCGAGCAACAATTGACAGGCAGACCAGCGATCGGACCACCCATCTTCGTTTGATCTATGCTGTGCAACGTGTGTAATTTCCGGGCTCGTCGACGGAGAGCGACGAGAAATATGATCAGGGCGACCGCGACGGTGGCGCAAATCGCTGCGCTCGCCGCTATCGTTATCTTGTCCATATTCGAAGTTGGCGAATTTTCTGTTCGTACCTCCCGACACTGGCTATAGGGCACGTTCCCTGGCGTTATGTTCGTTTCCTCCAGCGACACAACGCAGACCACGATGCATTCCTAAAATTTTTCGTTTCTCGACTTATTCAGTAATAATCAAATTGATGAATTAATCAGGATAAGTAAATAACACAACTGATCAGAGGGCATCCATCAATTACGCGAGCCTCTCCCCCCGCTTAGATGTCGTCAGATTTTTCTCAACCTTCTTCCCCTCCCCTAATCTTACCTGAAATTTTGCAGAATGCATACGTTTACGGAAAATAAATTTTAGTAGAAGTAACTCCGGTTGTAGTTCGATTTATTCCACCGTGTAAAGTAGTAGGGAGAGTTACTACTTTACGTGGTGGAATAAATGGAACTACAATCGCAGTTTCTACTACTACTATTTATTTTTCGTGTTTAATGTAAATTAGTTAATCGGTGTTTGATCGCGTTGGGTTTATTAAAAAAAACGATTTCGTTAGTTCTTTTTTTTTTTAAGACTCGTTACGACTAGTGTCTAACATTTTAAAACGGTAACGTTGTTGCTGAAACAGAATTTTACTGGTTAGTGGATGTTGCTGATTCAATCAGTGAACTTCACTGAATAGTATCATTCATTTTAAGAGAGTATATTTTAGTGGAGAAACATTTCTTATTTGATTCAACCCAGTTTTCTCATAATTTTACACTCTTGCGGAAAAAAAATTGTCGTGATATTTGCCGAAGCCCCCCCCCCCCCCAAACGCCTCGCGAAATTAATGGGCGCGCCCTTATAGTCGTTGTATTATTACTCATTCGCTATCGAATGCACATTATGCACTTTATTAGCCACCACCAAACACCAGAAAAGAAGATTTAACACAGAAAGGGCTCTATAGCCCTTTTTGCCCTATGAAACTGTACTAATCGTCTTTGTGAGCAGTTTCAGTTTTGATTACTTTAGAGGCTTAGCAATGAAATTATCCAGGAGGTAAACAGCAAAATTTTCGTCACCTGATTTTCGGGTTTTCGACAACATTTTCGACGTTGCAAATCGACCCCGGCAGCTTCAGCAGCTTTTTAGCCTCGATGAAAAGCGAAGAAGATTAGGTGTCAAAAATGTTGCTTTTAATAGTTCATTTCTAAGCCTCAAAAGCAATAAAAAATTAAATTACTGAAAAAGACGATTAGCGCAGTTTTGTAGAGCAGAAAGAGCTCTATCGAATGAATATTTGTCAAACGACAAAAAAATTTTTGTAAAACAAAAAAATATATAAAAATGCTACGAAGTTATTCCCCAACCTGATAGAAACAAAAATCGTCCATCAATGATATTCACCTGCGACGGAACGTTTTTTATTTTAAATTCCCTCTCGCTGGCTTCGAGGGGTGGCGCCTGCTTGAAACTCGTATCTCCGAAGAGCCGATAGATAACCCGGAATCCGAGGATGTTCGACACTTCCGTGTCCCAATATATGACAACGGCGTTGTCCTGTCGCAGCACGTCTTTCACCACGATGTCCTTTTCCAACGTCTTTGTTTTGTACAAGGGCGAGCCAAGGACGAGTGGTGGTCTCGGTTGGTGTTGTTGCTGCATCGGCGCGAAATCCTGGCTGTATCTCGTCGAGGTTGGAGTCGTTCTGACGACCACGACGTTTCCGGTTCTCGCACCGGTCGGTCGATTTGTCGTCGAAGCGTGAGTCGTCGTTACCGCCGTTGTCGATGTTATTGTCGTTGTTGGCGGCGCTTCCGGTCTTCGATGCTCACTCGACGATGCACTCGTCGAACTCGTCCGTGTCGCGTTTTCAACGACCGGACGCGACGTCGTTGTCACCTCCGTCGTCAAAGTTGTTGGACGAGTCGATAGCAACAAAACGTCCACGTCTCCGCTCACTGAGCCCGCCGGCTCCTTCGTGTCCACACTCTCGACCGTTCCTATTCCGACTATCTCAGAAGCTCGTTCACAAGTCATTTCTGAATGTAAAAAATGATTTGTTTTATTAGAAATTACGTTCTTAAGCGGTTTCAGATTTCTTCCAAAATGGTTTCGAAAAACATTCTATTCGTTTCCAAAAGCATTGAAAAAATCTATTTGTTAAAACTCTTAAAAATGTTCTGCTATTTCCTTCATAAATAAAACTCTTTTTGTCTCAACACTCGAAAAATTCTGATGCCTTTCTAAAACTCTCTTCGAAACATTTCGAACAAATCTGTTAAAGAATTCTAGAATTTTTTTATAATCCTAGAAAATTCCTAAAATTTCCCGAAAATTCCAAAGAATTGTCAGAATTGTCTAAAATGGCAGACTTTAAAGAAATATTTTTAAATTCTAAAAATTTATTCAGAATTTGAAATACTTTCTAAGAATTCTATATATTTTCTGACAAAGAAAAGTTCAATTTATATCAAATAGATTTGGTAATGACATTTCTAAAGGATTTCTAAAAAAAAATTGTTTCTTATAAAGAACTCTATAAAGATTCGGTTTTTTCGGCCGCGAATTTTCAAGCTCCATCAATGTCCTCGGTTTACCGTTTGGATCGATATTGTAAAAACTGCGATCCTGAAGTCTCAGCGGACTGCCGCAAAATTGCGGCTTTCGCTCGCGACTCGTCACTTGAAGATCCCGTGTTCGTATCCAATTTATGATCCACTGAAGTTTGCAATCGCAGACGAGGAAACGTCCACCCAGACTCAATCCTCGGAGGGTTCCGTTCAAGCGCTCCAGTGCCTCCTCGGGCACCGTCGATAATGGATTTCCATCGATCGCCAGTAACGTTATCGAGGGATTACCCTCGAACGCGTTCACCGGCAAATCCGTTATCAAGTTGAAACCGATGTCGAGCACCTGTCGGAGAGAATGAATGAACTACCAGATTTCACGAGCACTGAACGCTAAAACGTATAAAAATCGACGTGCTCGATCCTGAATTAAATCTCTAAATTGAAGAAGATTCCGCCTGGAAAAAATCGAGTAATTGTTTTCTAAATCTTTCACCATTTTTAAATTAGAATACAAGACGTGGTAAAATTTTGAAAAATATGTGAATTTGAAAAGAAATGTAGAACATTTAAATGTTCATACAAATATATATATATATATATATATATATGAATATGTTGAACTCTCCGCGGTCACACTATCTAAAAATCACGAGCTGATCACACGGACCGTAATGACCCCAGCAATGTTTAAACATTTGGCAGGTTACTAGTATCCTTCCGAACGACACATCCAAATTCAGGATATTAGTTTGAATCTTTCCGAATACGAATATTATGGGAAATATAACGTATATTAGTTATAGATTTTAGTGGCACGTGGGGTAATTTGGACCCCAGTTACCACGGAGGGTTAAAAAATTGTCAATTAGACGAAATGAATCACTCGTACATCTTTCGCAATACTGGCAGAATATGTTCATTAAAAATATGTAATATTTCTTTATACACATATAAATCTAAAGACTCCGAATTATTATTCTGAAATTGATTTTTTTGACATGTACGTAATATTCAAAATATTTCGATATTTATTTCTCCATTCGTTGGAACGTCTCTAAATAGCTAAAAACCAACGTATCTTATTGATTCTCAAAGCGACCGATCCAAATGGATTCATAAATCATTTGCATTGACAAATCGATCTATCTTCCGGAAATCGCATACCAACATTCATTTTCAATTTCCGTTCTCTATACCAGCTCAATCTAATCGTCGATTGTGCCCGAGAGAATTGCACGAGAAGGAGATCCATTTGGAACAAGAGTAAAAATGATAAAAAATGATTGCTCACCCTTAAATCATGAATGCTGTTGATCGCGGCAGTGGGGAAATCGGGTATGAGATTGTTGAGCAAACTGAGAGAGCTGAGGGTGGTTTTGATGCCGTAAAAAGCGTCGCTCCCAACGCTCTGTATCAAGTTCCGTTCGAGATTGAGGCCAGTGAGAGAGTCGAGGTCTTCGAAGGCGCGAATACCGGTGGATCCGGGGAGTTCCCTGATGGAGTTTTGTGAGAGGTCGAGGAAGGCGAGGGTCTTGAGGCCTCTTAGGGCGTCCGGAACTCTCTTTTGCCTGGTGCCCTTGAGATTGAGATTTTTCAAGGTTCCCTCGAGACCTCGAAAGGCACCGCTGGCCAGGCTAACCTCGTTGTCGGAGAGCTTCAAGGTCACGAGGTTGAGGCCCTCAAAGGCGTTGTCGTTGACCCGGCTGAGCTTGTTTAACGAAAGATCGAGGACGCTCAAATGGCGAAGCGTCTTCAACGTTTCGCTCGGCACTTCCGTCAGCTCGTTGTCCTTCAAATTTAGACTCTTCAGCAGGCTCTCTTGGCCTTTGAACGAGTCCCTCTCGATCGTTCTGATGTGACAGCCCGACAGTTGCATGTTGTTTATCCTCAATGACGACAACGAGCCGTTCCTCAGAGTACCTATCGTACTGTTGTTCACGTAGAAAAGATCGATCGTCATCTTTGAGGCGTAACGCCTCATCGCTGTCAACAATTGGCCGTAATCGACGATGTCGCATTGCACCGACAATTCCCGGGCCAAATTGTAATCGCAGATGCACGAACTTTCGAGTGCCGCGACCTCCGCGGCCCAAGGACACGGAGACGTTGCGCTTATCGTTGTCACGCAGATCGTCACCACGACCAAACCCCTCAATCTCCACGCTGAAACACGAAAATATTCATTTCGACATTAATCTAAGTCCATTTTATATTCATTTTCGGGGAGGAGATATTTATTTTCGACATTAAATCTAAGTCCATTTATATACAAATATATACGTATAGAAATTGAACATTAAGGGGGAGCCTGCTTTAGAGGCTTCAAAAAATCGATTTTTTCGAGGATTTTTTTGGGAAGGAAAGAAATATCCGATTGAAACGAAATTTTCAGGATTTATTCATCGAGGCGCCTCGAGTATGCATTTGTCGTACGGCGAGAAAGATGCAGGTCGCAATTTCCATCTGAAGCAAAGAAGCTCAAAAATTTTTTATTTCTCAATAGCAGAGCTTGTAGTTAAACCAAGAAAATTCAACAGCAAGTGAAAAATCCAACAATTTTTCGCAAATTGAAAAACAAATTCATTTATTTGGAAAACAAATACATTTTATATTGTTTAAAAAGTTGGTTAACCTTAAGTTCCTTAAGGTTTCTTAGGTTCAACTAGAAGAGAATTTAATTCCGAATACAATCCATTTTGTCTCGTTCCGATAGGACGTTTAATTTTTTCCCTATCTTTCCCGCCGCACGAC
>JAPYZI010005204.1:0-15783 GCA_030523105.1 Ophioninae sp. A BG-2022a
AAAAAGAAAAAAGAAGACGATCGAGGGAGGGCGAACGCGAAGAGACGGACGGAGATACAAAGGGCGGTTTGGGGAGGGGGATGTAGAGGGAGAGATGGAGAGAGAAAGAGAAAGAGAGAGAGAGAGAGATATAGCGTCGACGCGAGGCAGGCATGGAGCGAGCATGAGCGAAAGATCGATCGCTATATAGCGAGGCGCGGAGAGAGCGCGCGGGCTCTTAAGAGAACTAAATTTTTGTAAACGCTTTCGTGCTGATTTGTTGGGTCGCTCCGTTGCTGCCTTATTGTGTCTCTCGCACCCCCCACTCCCTCATTTTCTCTTTCTCTCGATATCTATCCCTCGCTCTCTCTCTCTCTCTCTCTCTCTCTCTCTCTAACTCACTTACGCGGCCACAGCAGCAGATTTCGCTTCTTCCGCGCTCTGCTACTGCTCGCTGCTGCTGCTACTGCTGCTGACACGATATAAACGAAACCTATATATCTTCTTCGCATGTCAACCCGCGTACACGCACCTCACTCGCGGAGCAGTGCACGCCTCAGCGTATCGACGGGGTGAGTCTCTTGCACGCATTCTCTTCCAACCACCCTGCGTTATCGTCTGCTCCCTTTATCCCCCAATAACAACAACAACAACAACAACAATAATAATAATAATAAAAATAATATAATTTCATTTTTCGTTACGACGTCGCGTTATAATTCCAACACTTATCATTATTATGAATTATAACCCTTACAATCGTTATTATTATTCAGTTATTGAATTAGAGTTTCATTCGTTATCTTAAAAAAGACAAAAAAAAAGGACAATTATTATGAACATTATTTTTTATACCTCCGAGATCGTATGATAACGACAATAACCACAGTAAACCGGAAACGTCCGTATTATTCGTA
Organism: Ophioninae sp. A BG-2022a; assembly: GCA_030523105.1. Taxonomy (NCBI): domain Eukaryota; kingdom Metazoa; phylum Arthropoda; class Insecta; order Hymenoptera; family Ichneumonidae; species Ophioninae sp. A BG-2022a. The sequence continues at coordinate 897 of JAPYZI010005204.1, forward strand.
ATAACAATAATAATAATAAAAATTACGATAATAACAATAATAATCACGTAATTATTGTAATTCGTGATACATCGTGAACGTAAAAATCACGATGATTAAGATGATGATAATAAAAATAAGAGATTCGAAGATAATTATGCCGATTTGAATTTTTGCGATAATTCGTCGGTACGGATGTTCGAATAACGTCGATAATGACAAATAATAATTATGCTTATAATATTAATACTTGAGGATGGAATAACGTTTTTTGAAATTTAATCTATTTTTAGAAAAAAAAAAAAAAAAAAACAAAAAAAAGAATGAAAAGAAAGGAATGCACGTGCTCGCGATCGATGACTCGCGAAAAATGAAAATGCCCGATTTCGTCGTGAAATCGAATTACAGTTGCACATCTTTATTCGCGTATTTTTTAACGGTCAATGATGAAACGAAAAAAAAAAAAAAAAAAAAAAATGTTTGGTCGCGCGATAATGCAATAAATAAAAAAAATAAAATATAATTTACGAAAATTTGTAGCGAATAGTGGTAAGCGTGGAATAAACGTATCGCGTGTGCACAAACGTAAGCTACAAAGTCGAAGCGTAATGATCAGGTAGAGAAAAAAAAAAAAAAGATACTCGACGAATCACGGAGACTCGAGAGAAAAAGCACCGCGAAGAAAAACCAGCGTGGAATCAAATGCGAAACGAGATGATTGGAAAATTAGAAATAGATTTTTTTTTTTTTTTTTTTTTTTTTCGTTCGCTTTTCTTAGCTCTCGAGTAAAACGTATAAACGAGGATGGCGTTGATCAGAGTGTTAAAACGAGAGTCGAAAATCGATCAAGGCGTGCAGCTGATGAAAAGTGTATTGGCGAGACGAGAAAAAAAATATATATATAACGAAAATAGAATTTTTTTACTCACCGAATATTCTACAGATTTTCAATAATTGTTTCAATAATATTGTAGCAAAAAAAAAAAATATTTTTTAATATTCTAAAATTCTAAAAATAGAATATTCTAAAAAAAATTTTTTTTTTTAAGAATATTCTATTTTAGAATATTTAGACTCTTTTTTTAGAATATTCGATTTCTAAAAAAAATTCTATTTCTAATTACGATATTTATTGTTGGTACAATAAATATCGTAATTGTTAATATACTAAATAAATAAAAAAAATGCGTTAATGTACATGATTATAGTTAATAATAAATAATATTATTATCATTATTATTATTTTGTTCCATTTCATAATTAACTTAGTTTTTATAATTTTGTCATTTTCGTTGACATTATCCTTACTTAATTATTTAACCTTTTTAACATTCAAAATATAATAATAATAATAACAATAATAACAATAATAATAATCTAATCATTTCGCAATAAATCTCCTATTATATTAACAATAAATTCTTATTTATTTTCAATAATTGTCCTTTCCTTAAATTAATTACTTAGTGAAAAAATGAAAAATAATAATAATAATAATAATAATAATTTGATATAATTTATTATAAAATATCTATATCATTATTATTTATTTTTTATTCTTTTTGATTTTCAATGATTTTTATTTAATAATTGTAATTTCGTTGTAAAAATCTTTTGAGAAATGTTGAATGAGAATTGAAAAATTGAATTGTTTTTTTTAAATATTTATTTGATTGTTTGGGTTTGTTTGGGTTTTGAGGTCTCGTTAACTCGGGTTATTAGGCGTACTTTTGTCGTTCAGTTTCGAAGTCCTGTTTAATAATAATAATAATAATAATAATTTGTCATAATTAATTATAAAATATCTATATCATTATTATTTATTTTTTATTCTTTTTGATTTTCAATGATTTTTATTTAATAAGTGTAATTTCGTTGTAAAAATCTTTTGAGAAATGTTGAAAGAGAATTGAAAAATTGAATTGTTGGTTTTTTTTTTTTATTTATTCGATTGTTTGGGTTTGTTTGGGTTTTGAGGTTTCGTTATCTCGGGTTATCAGGCGTACTTTTGTCGTTCGGTTTCGAGCCCTTATGTTTGGGTGTAGGTGGGTGCGCGCGCGCGCCTGTGTGTGCGTGTGTGTGGAGGATCGACGTCATGGTGACTGGCCTCGTTTACATCTCGCGGTCAGGTCGCGTCGCGCCGATCGACGCATGGCAGAAGGAGGTCGAATCGAGGTCGCGCTTCGATCCGGTGTACACGCTCCGTTCTTTTTTTTTTTTTCTTCTTTTTTTTTCGGCGATTCGCTTCCACTCTCCGAAACTACTCTCGCATATTCCATTGCCGAGCGCAATTTCGTCAAATTATCGAATCAACGGATAACTCGGGCTTGATTGTTTTTCAAATTCCGTTACGAGTCGGCCAACTATCGAGGATTCGGTGGTAGTGAAAAGTTGGTGATTTTTGGTGCGATCCTCCTCGGAATTTCACGACGCCGGGGAATGTCTATTTTTTTTTTTTTTTTGCGGTTGGTAAACTTTCGAGGATTTTTTTGTTTTGATTTTTTTGTTGTTGTTTTTTTTTTTCGAGTTTTTGATGCTTTTGAATTTTGGAATTTAATGAAAAAATGGTTTTGAAAAGTGTAGGTTTTTTTGGAGATCTGGAATATCGGGTTTTTGAATAATGATGATTCTGGAAAGTGAGATTTTTGAATTATTGGGAATATACAAATTTTTGAAATGAAAGAGCATCGTTTTTGAATCTGCGATTTTTTGAAAATGTTTTTCAATGTTGAAGTTTCTGAAAAAGTTATGATTCAGGATACTGTGAATTTCTAGGGATAGCGAATTTCCAAATTTCTAAAAAAGGATTGTTTTTAAAGAATTGGATCGAAATTTCTAAAGAAAAAACATGATTTTTGAAACTGCGTATTTCTGCAGTTCTAGAATGTTCGAATTTCTGAAAAGAAATTTATTTTAGAATCTACGAGTCGCAAAGTTCCAAAATGACGGAATTTCCAAAAAGTTGTTATCCGGAAAATCTCGAAATCTTAAACGCCTGAAATAATCGAATTTCGAAAAAAAAAAGTATTTATGAAGAAAAAAAATAGGGAACTCCAAAATTTCTAGAATTTTTTCTTAATATTCTGTTTAATTTTAGTGATTTCTAGAAATCGAAGCTGTAAAAGTATCTAATCAATTTAACTGGTATCAAAATATTTTTTAAACATTATAATAAAAAATATAACATTAAATTTTTTAATTTTGTTATATAAATAATATTATTAATAACAATACCAATATGTAATAAAAAAAAAAGTTTTCCTCAATTGCAATAAGAGTGTTTATCAACGTCAGGAACGGTGGAATTCTATTATTAGAATAATAGAATTATTCCGCGTATTTTATTCTCGAAGAAATCTGTTCGGGGAGCGAGCGCTCTCAATCAATTCCACCAGTCTCCAATTATATCAATCGTATTATTCTATAAATTCCGGAATTCCAAGAATGTGCTATTCCGCGTTCAAACTCTGATTTTCGAGTTCTCCTGTCTGTCTCGGTCTTCAATTCCATTATATTATCATTCAAATCACTCGATATTTTACTCAACGGGACGAGAAAGTGTGTTATCAAAGATGGTGCTCAATTAATATACGGTGTACTAATATCGGTCGAAAAATTGTATGAATTTAATAAATCGACGGAAAATATGCGGAGTTGAATTATAAAGATGTGGAAGTTTTGGAAGAATTATAGAAATATTTTAGAAAAATTGTAGACATTTTTAGAAAAATTATAGAATTTTTTTTAGAAAAATTATAGAAAATTCTAAAAAGATTATAGAAAATTCTTAAAAAATTATAGAAAATTCTAGAAATATTCTAGAAACATTTTAGAGAAATTCTAAAAAAACCTAGCACCATTATAGAAAATGATAAAAATATTATAGAAAATTCTAGAAACATTCTAGAAACATTATAGAAAATTCTAGAAACATTCTAGAAACATTTTAGAGAAATTCTAAAAAAACCTAGCACCATTATAGAAAATGATAAAAATATTATAAAAAATTCTATAAACATTCTAGAAGAATTCTAGAAAGATGGGAAACAAGTATTAAAAAAAAGTGTAAAAAATTATAAAATAAATATAAATATATTACAGAAAATCCCAGAAAATTCTAGATAAATTATAGAACGATTCTAGAAAACTACAGAGAAATTCGAAAACTTATATGATTATTATAGAAAAATTGTAGAAGATTATAAAAAATTGTAGAAAAATTATTGAAAAATAGTCGAAAAATATAAAAATATTATAGAACAATTACAGAAAGGCAAAATGTCTGGCCGGAAGTAACAGAGAAAGAGAGTGATAGAGAATTAACGTAGATTGAAACACGAGTAAACCGAGGCACGAAAATACGTGACGTATGCGCCGTAATCACGAGGGAGTCGATGAACCCTCCGTGTGTCACTGTGAACCGTATAAATATTTCATAGACTCTACAATATTTATTTATAGTACAGTCGTGGGCATAGCACTCGCTTATGGACACGCAACCACATACACACACACACGTGTCAAATAGCCCTTATGCATACGACACGTGTACTCGTGAGGGTGATGGACCACTCGTATATCCATATCGCTCGCTTGTGCCATTTTACAAATAAATCGATCGACCCACTCGATCGAATTTCGGGTTTCCCCTCGACTACCAAAATTCGCCACAAAATTGGTCGATCGTTCAATCAACCTTTCGGAAAAAAAAAAAAAACATTCAAACTTTAACGACTTAAAATAGAAATGATTTTTTTTTTGTTGTTTTCGGAACTCGGAGAAAAATGTTCACGAGAAATTATTGACATTCTGATAATAATAATAAGAGTAAAAAACATTTTTAATTAATATTTTGAAACTTTTTTATTTTTTAATTTTCATTCAAAATGAAAATTGACAATATTGTCAATTATCACTGTTGTTTGTGATAACTTTAATAACAACAATAATAATAATACGAATATTAAAATAAAATACATTTTGCAAATGGAAACGAAATTATGAGAAAATATAATAATAATGATTTATTATAAAAATGTTTATTATAATATTTTTATTATTATAATATATTCCGTTTTTAATTATGATAATAATAATAATAATAATAATAATAATAATAATTGTAAAAAAATTAAACATTAATTTTTTCAACCCTTTTTTCACTGTTTAATTTTTTTTTTGGCATAAATAATTCGTTGACGTCTCCTAGTGACCGATTTAGTAAACGCAAGGAATTTTATTCTTCTCGAGTACACGTTTATACGAAGAAAGATATACACGTAGTCGCAGATGTTTTTGACTCCACGGCACCGGAAGTAATAGCTCGAGCATGCGTGTATGCATATTGCCGTAACTTTACGCGCTCGCGTTCGTGTTCGCTCGATCATTCGTCGACACCCCGTATACAGGCTCCTTCACAACTCTAACCTTCAATATTTTCCTTTATCACTCTTTTAAAATTTTATTTATTTTCATTTATCACGCTCGACGATGAAAAATTATAAAAAAGTGTACATCATCCGACGATGAAAAAATTGTAAATGAAATTCCTTTTTTTTTTGTGCAACAACATTTTTCCTTAGAAATATCGCAAACGATTTTTTTTTTTTTTTTGTAGACAGAGGTAAAATTTCTTCGAAAGTCGAAAGTGGCAACGAAACTTTCTTTCCTTAGTAGGAAAAATATTTTTTTATTTTTCTACGTTCTTTTTTTGTTCATAAAAGTGTTTACAAAATTGTTAAAAAAAATTTTTTATTTTTCTACATTTTTTTTTTAGTTCATAAAAGTGTATACAAAATTGTTTAAAAAATTTGTTTGTATTCTTCATGAAAAAAAAAACGTTTAAAATGATTTAAGAACAAACATAACTTTTTTTCTAACAATAAAAAAAAAAAACAATTCAATAAAAATAAGAATTCTTTTATAAAAAAAATTCTTTTTTCAATTGCATAAATAATCGTATCGCAATAAATAAAAAAAGAAACTCATTCACGAACTCGAAAATGAGTTTCTCTTTTATCAATACCAATATCGAATATTAAAAAAAAAAAAACAAATCTTTTTCTAAAAAAAAAATAATAAATAAATAAAAGAACGTGCGCAAAAAATCGAAAAGCGTGTTTAGATATATTTTCAAAAATAAAAAAAAAAAAAAACGAAAGATAAAAAAAAAATTGTCAGCTCGCAGGGATGTTGGATGTTGTGAATGATCCTGTAGACGGGCAACCGATGTCCTTAAGTCGCACCTGGCTCCTTTATAGCCGCTTTTAAATGCACCCCGAGGGCAGAGGTCAACCCTTCGCGATCGGCACGAACCCTTGCACCTTGAGCTATATATAATCGCCCTATATGTGTCTCTTGTATGTAAGTATACCGCTTAAGGTGCAAAATAGTAGAGTACCCGAAGAATTTACCGTATCGAATTTCACCCTCGCGACACTGGGATAAACCCCCCACCCTTTTCCCTTTATTTTTCGTAACCGAATAACGCCATTTTTTCAAATGTCACGAAACGCACTTTTTTTTTTACATTTAAGCATTATTATTATTATAACAATCATCATAATAATTGTCATTATTATTATTATTGTGATTGCTGCTGTTACTGATAAACATTTTTTTCCTATGATTATTACTATTGTTATTGTTATCGGAGAAATATAATATTTTCGTCGATATTCGATTGTTTAAAATAACGCATTAATTGTCGCACAAGATTTTTGTGGTTCTCGGCACCGTCTCTGTATCTCTGTCTCTCTCTCTCTTTCTCTTTCCCTCCTCTTCGATCTTTGTACGTTCTCGTTCTATGACCTTGAAATTTGCATCGTTGACGTTCCGTTTCGTTTTTTTTTTTTCCTCTTTTTGTCGTTTTTTCGATAATTGGACAAATGCAATTATCGACAAACGAAAAGAATCGTTGAAAGAGATTTGACGACATTTGTTTGTAGGTACGTCGTCAGAGTTGCGTTCTTTTTTCTTTTTTTTTTTTTAGGAACTTTAATGAAAAGCGTAGATGGTAATTTGTTAATAATATTAGTTATTAATTGATTAATTAAATGGAAATGTAAATAATTCATTAGTGAATAGTAGCAATTTATGATTATTTAATAATGATATTAATGAATTAATTAATTAAATAAGATTAATACTTATTCAATGATTGATGATGTTAATAATTAATTAATTGAGTAGTTTTATTGCTAGTGAATTAATTAATTAAACTATATTGGTAATTTATGAATTAATAATATTATAACTTAATTTATTAATTAAATGTTATCGATAATACGTTGATGAATGATAATATCAATAATTAATTAATTATTTATATTAATTATTGATGATTGAGTTATTCATTAATCAACTAATTTAATTAATTAATCCATTAATCATTTTATGCAATTGTTAACAAGGAATTAATTCTTTCTTAAATCGCCTTAAACAATATTGTTGATTTCTCGCAGAAAATGGGATAATTAATTATATCGACTAATGGAAAAAAAAAAAAAAAAAGAAAAAGATTTTGAAAACAAAAACGTTGCAAATTATTTCATTGAAACTGCATAAAAACGTTGAATTTTTCTTTTTCATTGAATTCGGTTTTTGATATTTGTATATTTGTGCAAAACGAAAATTTGACTTTAAAAAAAGGAAACCAAAAAAATCAATTTCGCAGATCAACGATGCAAAATTCAAAGTCCTTCTCGTACTACGATAGTATTTTATTCCATAATGATTTCGTGACACGATTGTGTTCTCTTGGTGCCTTCGGATTGCGATGTGTAAAATTCTACTCGTTGATTCAAAATATGAAGTCCGATGGGGTTTAATCGTCAATTTACGTTTGATCGAAGCATCCTATTTAGACGTGTTTAAACATAGATGAATTTTGAGCACTCGAGATTTCGAAAATTATTTTTTGTTTTTTTTTTTCACTCTTTTTACCCCCTTGTTGTTAGACACTATAGACTTATTTGTAACTGAATTCGTGGATTGAGTACGTCATCGAGCGAACGGCCTAATTTTTTTCGTTCGTGGGAATAATTCGATACGATTTAATTGATTGATTAATTAACCCGTTAATTTATATTAATTTTGTCACATTTTACATTTACACTTATTAATTTATTATTAATTAATTAATGATTAATTTTTATTTAATATTTATCAGACAAAAAATTCTACTCCGTATAAACAATTTCACGCGTCGAGAAACTTCAATCATATTCCTCGTATATCGATCAACAAATTCATTCGATCGAAACAATTAATCAGCGAATTTTTAAAATTTCGACTCATAATTTTCGGTTCGTTCTTGATCGTTCAATTTTCATTTCCGGTTTTGGGAAGGGAGCAACGATCGCAAACATCGCTAATTTTTATCGAAAGTTTTTCGAAGCTCGAGCCACTACTCGGATGGGTGACCGCACCGTACCGAATGTTCCGTTCGATCCGTTAAAACCCACCGTATCCATTTTTCGTAAAATTTTTTCGATTCGGTCGCGAATAACCCCACTTTTCGTCACTTACCCTGTGCCCTCCTGTTACCGAGAGTTGATGAAATCGCGTGAAATTTCCGGCGAATACTCGATAACGGGATCAACGAGGCTTCTCGACGAGCGGTTTGTTTGCTCGACCGGAATCGCGAGGGCGGATTTACAAACCGAAACTTTTCGTATAAGGCGGATGAAAAGAGACTGAAGAGGTGGGGCAGCTTGCTGGCCACGAGCTTCGATCTCTCGACGGGAATAGACGTTATCCAGATATTGGCACGAGTCCATTAGTGTGTACACGACTCGTGTGGGTGAGCTGCCCCGTTCCCACGCGTCAACGGAAATCCGAGGATAGTCCGGATCAGTTGCCAGAGAACGTATTTTCCATTCCCCTTCCCCCTCCCTTCCCTTTCCCTCTCTCACGCCCCTGAACCACTCCCATATTTCGCTCTAAATTTCCGTAAATAAAAACAAAACATTTATGGCGGCGGAGGGGGGGGGGGGGGATCTGTTTATTCGTGTTTACGAAAAATTTCACTTCGATCCGAATGATTGAACGTTTATTTTCGTTCGTTTGAAAAATACACATTTTTTTCATGGATCTTTTTTTTTTGTATTTCGAACGAAAAATTGTTTACGAATTGTAAAGAGATATTGGTTCTGTTCGTTTTGAAATACAGAATTTTTTTTTCGAATTTCGCTTGGATACGAATTGTTTGAAAATTTATTTCGACGTTTTGATTTCTTTGAAAAGCACAATTTTTCGAAATCTGATTGGGTGCGAATTATAAAAAATGTATGAACAATATTTTCGAAATGTTTAGAAATATTGAAAAATGAAAGTATAGAATACTTTATACATATATATGTTGTTTTTGAAAAATATAAGAATAATGTTTACTGAAAAAAAAAATAGTAACGAAAGAAAATTTACTAAGAAAAATCAATTCATTTATTATTAATAATTTATGAAGAAAAAATAATTTATATTTTTTTCGTAATTTATTAAGAAAAAGATATATGAAAAAATATTTATTATAATTATCGTTTCAGTTTGAAGAAAAAATAAGAATAATGAATAATGATTATCAACGATTAAAAAGACAACAATAATTTAAATTGTTATAATAATTTTTTAATAATAATAAACATTTCGTCTGTAAACATAGCGAAATAAATTATATTGATTAAATAATAAAATAAATTAATAAAATTAATTAATAAAATTAATATATATTAATATATATATATATATATATATATATATATATATTCATTATTTCATCCCCCTCCCTCCCGCCCCTTTCAACTCCCATTCTTTTCTCCTCGAGAAGAAAAATGGAAAAAATTGTGGAGGGGTTGGCGGGGGAGGGGGATGAAACCAGGTTTTGCACGCAGAGGAAATACTGGGTTTTGGCCTCGTCTAAGCGATTCTTTTGAAAGTTAACGTTTTTTTATCGCGCGTAGCAACGAGTCGAGGTTTCGAGCTATGTGACGGGTAATGGGAAGGGGAGGGGGTAAAGGCTCGACTTTCGCGATTCGACGGAAGCCACACAGGCAAGAAAGAAGAAAGTGTGCAAAAAGGAGAGGGAATGAAAAGAAAAAAAATAAGAGAAAGAGAGAGAGAGAGAGAGAGAGAGGGAGAGATGGAAAAAAAAGGACGAAGAAACGTCGACGATACTTTTATTTTTTACTCGTCTCGGGATGGCTTTGCCCTTTAGTCGAATAACCCTTAAACTCGGGCCTGACGAAGAGTTCGCGCTCGGGCAACTCTCTTCGCGCCCCCTCTCGTGCAAATGGAATTACGCATCCTTTTCGCCTCGTTTGCGCTTACCTCTCTCGCGGATTTTTCTTACTTTTATTTTTTTGCTCATTTCTATTTAACCCTTAAGCCGTGAACGCGTTTCGTGTTTACCTGGCCCGAAATCACGTTTCGAAATATCTCGAACGTGTAATTATTTAATTATAATTAAATAATTAACAATAATTATGAAATAATTAACACTGACTTAATAATTTATTTTATTTTATAATTATGTCTTGTAGGAATATAATATTTATGTCTCTAAAGAGGAAATTACGTTTCGTAATTTCTCGAACGTGTTATTATTTAATTATGATTAAATTAACAATAATTATTAATTTATTTTATTTTATAATTATTTCTTACAGGACTATAATATTTCTTTCTCTTTAACAATTTATTAAAGAGCAACCATTTCTCTTTAATAAATTGTTATTGAACAAAAATTTACCATTATTTTTACCTACACTGTATTTTTTCGAAAAATTCATATCTCCTAATAAATTATTGTTTGGGTTTGGAGAAAAAATATGAATAATATATTATTAATAATGAAAATTAAAATAATATAATAATAATAATAATAATATTAATAATAATATATTTTCACTGATTTACAAAATAATAAAAAATAATAATAAGGATAGGTAACAAATTTGAAAAAAAGAAACAAAAGATAATACGATATATATAATAAATGAGATAGGATGACAAAAAGTACAATAATAATTGTTAAAATTGGGTTTTTATTATTATTATTATCATTTTCTATATTTATAAAAAGCTGGTCAGTAAAAAAAAATCGTTCATCCGGAATTGCGCAACTGTGAAAAAAAAGGGATAGAAGCGTCCGATAGTTTTTTTCTCAGTGGTGAGAACCCTCCAATTTATCACGAGCGTGGACCGCGGGCGGCCAAATTGGGAGTGCTCGGGAGAGCTGCGAGAACCTGTTGCGATTACTTTTTTTTTCTCACGCCGCTCAACAAACTCGCGGTGAAGAGATCAAGCATTTTTTTCTGTTTTTTTTTTACACTTTTTTCTCGAGTGTCACATTCGTTAATTGGCGTTTTGATAAATAAATAAAACGGAATATCAATTTAATTGATTTTTTATCCGTCTTCGATGATTAAGGGATTTTTAAGTATTTTTCTATGATTTTATCAAATTTTTTTTCGTCATGTTTGTTCATCAGGAGGGCACAGGGAAACTGCGAATATCTCGGGAACGCGAAATCGCTTTTAATTTTCGTCGGGCTGACGGCGTCGCGTTACACTTACGTAGGTCAATCGTATCTGGTCGGTAGTTCCGGGGTCGAATTTCCCTCGACGATAGAGCGACCGAACATTCGAGAGGGTAGTTTGGTTAACGACCCTCAATGTACTGGGGAACGATGACTACGACGTAATTGCATACTTTGGAGCGCTCCGCGAACGTAGTTTGGAATCGAGCTCGGCGCATACATGACGTAGTGTCATTGTCGTATCGCGAGCTACTAGTAATGGGAGTGCCTCTCCTAGCGTATACAGGGTGCCCGATTTTTTCGCAGCGTAGTCATGTAGCTCGGAAACGGTACTGTTGATTAAAAATGTTCTCGAATGAAAGTTGCCCCATCTAGTGGGATGTTTAATTTGGCGGTGAAAAACTTTAGTCGTACATTCAAGAACGCAAATATGGCCGCTGTTGGAGCTTAAAAAAAGCATTGACGAACCCGAGAGTGGTATCATCATGTTCCTTGCTTGAAACCCTATGACTTTTGTTCGAAAAGTTTTTCGATCGGAATTACCGTTCTCGAGATATTCCATTTTTTCGTTGCTGATATATATAGGGTGTTTCATATTTTTTATGGAATACTGCAATATCTAGAGAACGGTACATGGGATCGGAAATTTTTTTAAACGAAAGTTGTAGGGTTTTGCACGCTGTAGACTTCTACAATGAAAAATGTAGCTTTACCGTGGGAAGTCGAAAGCCATGCTCGATTGAAAGGGGCACTGATAAGGTTAAGGGTGCGGTTATCGTATTTATCGCTTGAAACCCTACGACTTCTGTTTGAAAGGTTTTTCAATTTGAATTGGCGTTCTCGAGATATATATTTTATTGATAATATACACAGGGTGTCCCATTGATTTAATGAATTATTGAAATATCTATAGAACGATACTGGTAATCGAAAAATCTTTTAAATAAAGGTTGCGGCGTTTTGCACGTTGTAGACTTCTCTTATAGAAAAAATAGACATACCGTGGAAATAGGAAAGATGACCGCGATTCGAGCTTGAGGATAGCACTGAGAAAAATCACAATACGACTATCGTATTACTCGCTCGAAACCCTACGAGTTTCGTTTGAAAAGTTTTTCAATCGGAATTGCCGTTCCGGAGATATATCACTATTTCGTTTGAAACTATACACAGGGTGGTCAATTTTTTTTATGGAATAGCTTAATATCTCGAAAACGGTGCGTCGTATCGAAAAACTTTTCAAACAAAAGTTGTAGCGCTTGGCATATATTAGTCTTTGGCTATGGTCGAATTGCGATAACTTTTGAAAGGGACCAACATAACCTTCATTCGTGTTCGCAGACCTCAACCAACATTCTCCAACCTTCCGATAAGTTTTTCCACTAAGAAATTCCCGTTCTCGACTTATTCGTCCCTCGAAATTGGTCACCCTGTACATACACGAGCTTGATTCGCCGTGCCATTGCAGTCCACGCGAGCGACGTTCTAATCAATTCGTCCTCCGTGTCTAAAGCGTACTAATTTCCGAGCGTAGATTAACGCGCGAACGAGAGTGCCTCGCACAACAGTCCCTTGTTACAGCAGCTATCAAACGGGAAAAAAAAAGAACGGTTTCACAATCATTCAGAGTCGAGTTGTTTCGATACGGGCGGCGGTAGGGGGAGGGCGGATCTCGAAAGCTCGTACTAACTCCGTACGAGTATCAGCTTGGGTTCCACCCTCGTATTTTTCTTCTTCATTTCATCCGCTTTTTCGAACGAGCAAACAATTCCAATCGTACCTTTGCTGCACGCGCGGACAAAACGAAGTTTTTCCCCCGACATTCTTTCGCGCTGATCGCCCTGGTATCCGCAAATTCCTGATCCGACTACGAGTCCAGAACTAATTGAATATCGAACGAAAAATCGGCGTGTAATTGAAACCAGAAAATACACCTGGAATTTGGGAAACTGTTAAATTATTTAGCCACAAATCCGAAATAAAGTTTACAAAAATACAGAATAATTCAGAAAGTGCCTTACGATTACTAAGAATGTTTTACAAATATGAATAGTACGTAAAGAATTTTACAAGTATGGAGAAAACTTAAAATTATAGAGAAACATTGGACAATTACAAAAAAATTGTTTTGAAAATTTGAAAATTACGAAAAATCGGAGAAAGTATTTTATAAATCGAAGAATTACAATAAGATCAGAAAAATTATTTGAAAAATCAAAGAATTACAAAAAAAAATCAGAAAAATTATTTTAAAAATCAAAGAATTCCAAAAAAATCAGTAAAATTATTTTTACAAAATTTTCAAAATTCCGAATACAAAATTTCCAAAAAATATCGTCTAAAAAATCTGAAAATTCGCTCCCAAACCAAAAATAAAAAAAAAAAAGATTCAAACTTAAAAAAAAATGGCAAAAGCCCTGATCCCTGACGTGTCTCGCCCCATCCCGGAAGTTCCAACCCCCCCTTGGAAAACCGAACGAAAACAAACTCCCCCCAGCTCCCCAAAAAAAAAAGAAAAAAAAAAGAAAAAAAAATACGTCGCGTCTCTCATAATTTTGGTTTCGTTCGGTTTTCAAGGGGATCCAAGGTGCAATCTTTTCTTTTATTACAGACGGATCAATCGTTGGGCGAGGTTGAAGCGCGTACGCGTTACGCGGGGGGGCGCGACTTCGAGTGATAAAATAAAGCCGAGCGAGCAAAAAAAAAACGAAAGAGAAAAAGAAAACGAAAAAAAACGGGATACCGGAAAGAGCGATTAACAGAGACGAGTAAATATCAGTAAACCCAAACAAAGCCGGCGTGAGAGAGAGAGAAAGAGTGAGTGAGAGTGAACGAGAAAAAGAGTGTGAAAAAAAAGAAAGAAAGAAAGAAAGAGAGAGAGAGAGAGAGAGAGAGCGAGAGAGAAAGCTAGAATAAGAAACGACGAGGGAGTTGAATGAGATATGGCTTCGGGATTGCCGAGCGGTCACCAGAGGAAACTCGGTCCGGCGCCAATAGCATCGTTCGAGGATCTTTCGGACGAGTTGGAAAACGTGAGTTGAGAGAGTGACTTTCTCCCATGCGAGAATAAAAAAAAAAAAAAAAAAAAGAAAAAAAAAATCAAAAGAAATTAATAATTTAAAAAAAAACGAACAAAGAAAAGAAAAAGAAAAAAAGCAACAACGAAACATCATCAACATCAGAACGTACAAACCCAAAACAGAGAAACCATTTCGAAGCGTCGGGACTCGACCACCGATGACGAATGATCGTAACGCGTAACATTGAAAACAGAATAAAACACGTATATTATGTTTCTCGATGCGTGACCGAGCTGCCTCTTCTGCTTCCTCTCCGAAACTCCGTTTTCACCCCAAAAGAAAAAAAAAAAAA
>JAPYZI010005205.1:0-11003 GCA_030523105.1 Ophioninae sp. A BG-2022a
AAAATTGTTTCAACGCGAAAGAAGCACGTTTCACTTGGCACAAACCATTAAGAGTTCCGTTCGCATCTCTACGCGTTCACGATATGCACGAATTCTCGGTTGTGGGGGAAGTAGAAAAACAATTTCGCGAGCGCGTCCCGGAAACGGTCTAGTTTGAAAGGTCACCCCGTGTTTTGATTTTCGATCGTCAAACTCAAGATTCCACACTTCGACCTTCTCGAAAGAGCTGATGGAAACTGTTTCCAATTTCAATGAAACGTAGACACTCGATAAACACAAACTTTTAAAACCTATGTCCTACACGCGCCCACGTATGCGTTCGTACAGGTTGAACTTACGATATTTAGAAATCCGACCGAAATCGAACAGCCAAACGCTTTTTCATTTACTCGTCATTCTTCTATGCTGCAAACTTTTATACACGCGGAGACACCCACGTACCGCGTAATGGCTCCTGAAGTTCAATGCCGAGACACTTCCAAAGAGATTTTATAGCTTCGAGTATTTAACAGAGAAAATGTAATATTCGAGACTGTGTAAAAACTACCGGACAAACTGCACGCACACGAGAGACTGCACAAACGCTCTTTTAATTCCAATACGCCGACGCCCTCTCACGCCTTTATTTCCAAACTTTTGTCCGCGAACGACGTATTTTACGATATTTGTTCTCTTTGCAATGCGGTTTTAAAAACGCAACGTTTTTATTGGAGACTGCGGCAGATGTGTGAACTTTTCATGTGTCTATATTTTTTTGTCGTTGGGGTTATTGGTTTGAAAATGTCAGGATATTTTCTTTTTTTTATCATTTATCATTCCTTCTCGCACCAATTAAAACTTTAGAGAAAGCGTTTATTATTTGAAACATGAGTTAAAAATTATTGATAAGTTACCGACTGTATCGTGACTTAAACTTTTTTCTTTTTATTCCAATAATTTGTCGATAAGTTACCCACGTGAATCCCAGTCCAGTCGGTAACTGACATTCTATTTTGAGAATGAAGCACTTTTTAATTTGACAGCTTTTACAACAATACAAACGTTTGCAATACTTTTTTGTCCACATTATTGCGGACAACGAAAATTGTCAATTTAATGAGGGCGTCAAACGACAAAGTGGCGACATCTAACGGACATTCTTTATACCTCGACGCTCCGTCATAACCCAACATTTAATCTTTATTTATTTGGTTCCCCCGTCGTACAGTATGACGCGACATTAGACACGACTTTGTGATTTGTTCTTTGTTTTTATCGCCGTTCAGTTATGGAATCGTCTGCTCTGAACGCGGTGAGGAAACGTTTCTTTTTTTCTTATCTACAAAAGTCCATCGCGTCGTCGGTTCCTTGGTGTCGTAGAAACTTAAAAGACTTCGGTACACTGTAGAAAACTAATCTGATCCGAAATTCAATCTTTTCTCGCTTGTTCTAGCATCGAGAAATTGTGTATTTTTCATTTCTGAAGATCGAGTTTGTTCGCATCTAAATCGCTCGAGTGTTTGTAAACCTTTTGACCCGAATTCGAGCGCTTGTACCTTGGACGCGACGTCGCGACTCGAGTGTCATTCATAATCGGAGTATGCAAACACGTGACAACCAGGACATGAATTTTTGCAAAGGAAAATCAATATGAAAATATCAAACATGAAAATTTACTGCCTGTCTTTTACTCATTATTAATACATGGACTTTCGAAAAACTAAAAAACTGGGAAAAACCAAAATCCTTATATCCTTGCCAGATTCATTCACAAATTCAGTTTTACTAAATAAATAATTGTAGCTGAAAAACTGGAGATTCTGTTTTCCGCACTTTTCTAAGTCGTAAAGATTTTTATTGCGGTAAATTTGAAATACAGGCACACGAGAAAATAAGACGAGCGGAGGCCCTTACGCAGCAAGGAAAATTTGCGGAAGCCGCCGAGTGTCATGAAAAAGTGGCGGATGTCCTGAACGAGGTGCATACCCAAATTTCGGCTAGTCTAATAGAAGATAGAACATTGAGCACTAAAAATCTGATTCCGCTCGTGCCGTCGATCCAGTCGCTCATGACGCTAGAATCCCTCGCCTTGCAAAGGGATTATCACACCAGGCAGTCGGAAGTAGTCAGGTGAGAAAATATATCTACTTATCGCTGAAATGATAAAAAAATTGAGTAATTTCAATCTTGAAATTACTGAATCTTGAAATATCATTTGATTGCAGGATGAAGCAAGCTCAGTTCGAGGATTACAAAAACACATTGGAGATGCAACAGCGGAATCTGATGAACAAATTGATACCGAAGATAGCGGAGAAGGAGAGCGGAAACGCGTCTGCGGAAAAGTGCAGTATCGGTGAATCGTCGAAACAGGCGATATTCCGAACGATCGAAGAACAGGATTCCCTGCTGAGCCTGATGTCTGTATCGGATTCAGCGGTTTTCAAACATCCCAAAGACCCAGGCACGGTGATCGAGGAGTTGCGGACGTTGAACAAACACCTTAAAACTTTGGTGGGCAGTTTATTAGCGCAGCTGGAGACGAAAGAGCACGAGGTGCAAATGCTTAACGAGCGAATAAAAATAATATCGTCGGGCGATGATACGGAAGTTCGTGTTAACGGTAGTCACTCGAAGAGACTGGCACCACTTCCGCCATTGGCGCCTCTCGAAATGCCGCTTTTCGATTTCAATTCCTCGTGAATATCTACAAACGAGAAAACTTCTGGTTCCATCTGGTCATCACCGTTCGATCTGACATACTTTTCTGGCTCCAATTACCGTCATCAGCGCCAATTATTTCCAAACCCAAAACTTTAATCCTATATATCGCAGTTTGAACTTTGCATCATTGGAATCCAACGTTTCTTTTTAAATTTCATTAATTAATTCGCTAATTTTTAATGGAAATATCGTACTTAATAATTTGCTTCGGCAAATTCTGTTTCGTTCGAACGGTGAAGGCTCTGATGAACGATCTTCGGTGTTCATGAAACAAAGAGCGCAATATACACAACTTGTGTTCATTCCCAATAACTTCTTAACGAAGATTATACGTGTTTGAATCGTGCGTTGTTGAATTATGGGAAATTGTTGTTTCATACACGATAATTTTCTATAATTTTAAGTAGAATAAGTTAACTCCTAAAATTTGGGCAAACATTGTGAATATGCGATCGTTTTATGTTCGCTATTGTTCGTTGTATAAATTTTTATCGTATCGCTACGAATAAATAAAATATCTGTATTGTTTATCAATCTTCCTTCATAATTTTCCCTTGCTTCGAACAAATTTGAACAAACCCAAACTTGTCGAATCCAAACAAACCTCTAACTATCGAAATTTTATTTCCTACGCAGTCAAGTGTCCATGAATTCTTTCGAGATCCCTAGAATTATAGAACGAGCTACAATCGGCACACCGGGAATCTTCAATGGCCATTAAAACGTCCCGGCAGAGAATATGATCACACGGGAGTTTATAAAATATTTGGCTGAGACATTTGCAGCTTTGCAGGCATTTGCTTCGTCTCTGTTCACATCGGGGCGTTTCGTCGAAGCGTCGAAGATTCCCCGATTCCCCGATGACGCTAATATCCTGACAATTCTCATTGCGATTCTCCATCGGTCTTATCTCTCTACCAAGCACAGGTAATCCGCAGTTTTTCAGCTTTGACGTTTTCAAACGGATATTGGTAGAGTTTCGTTTGAAACAAGCAGCCATAACTGGCAGTTTGTGGGCTCGAGTTTCGGACTGAATTTTCGATTGGGCAGGGGTCATTATCACACCGTTAAAAATACTTGCTCCGGGTGCGTCGTTCCTTGGAATCACTCGAGACGCAACACTGCTGAGATTGCTCTCCGCCCCGATCTCTGACATTTCCAACGGTCGATTCCTCGTCGATGACGGAACTTGCCTGGGACCCGACAACCGAGGCAATTTTTTGACTTCCGGCGAATTGGCGTTTTCCACCAGATATTTGTCTATTCGGGCTTTCAGAGCGGACGCGATTATCGGCTTCCGTGAATCGCTGAATGGTATACCCGTGAATGGATCCGACATTGGTCGTCCCCAGGTTGCTTCTACTTTGCCGTGCTTCTCCAGAGTACTCTGGTCGATTATCGCTCCGCTGGGCAGGACTATGGGCTGGATCATCACGGTGCACGTTATAGGATCCAAAAAACTTTCCGGCACTTTCGCCTCGCTTTCTCCGGAATCCCTGCGAAAGCGCAAACATTGGACTTTTATCTACCAGTTCTGGTTAATTGATAATTAAATAAAATTCTATTTCATTATTATCTATCTATTGTAAATGGTGAATTTGAATCTGAATATTAAATTACAATCTGATTATTAAATTATAAAGCAAGTATTAAATTAGAATTTAATTATCAAATAAAAATTTATCTATTTTTCATCTACCTGTCCATCGGTGATAAACTCCTTTAATGGAAAATCATTCAAAATTCTTTAATTCAAATTCTTTTAACCTACCCCGATGTTTCTTCAGTTTTCGGGCTACCAGGATCCTCCGTTTTCACTGAGGTAATTTGATCGTCACCGTTCCGCCACAGGTTGTAAAGACGTTCCTTGGTTTCTTTGGAACTGGAGGCGGCCACTCGACCCCAGATTTCTATGCGTCCTATAGCAGGTACGGAGTTGTCGGTTTTGAGAATGGAAACGCGCAAGTACTTGGCGCGATCCTGACAGGGATCTCGTCGCATATAGCGGCGGAGGAAATTTGGCGGAGGGTCCGTGACATCCCCGTCCGTCCTGTAGAAGAGAACGCCGGAATGTTCGGAATTCAGAAAACCGACGGACACGCGTTTGTAGCCACTTTCGGTTTTCACCGAAATTTCGAAACCGGAAGACTTTTGAGCTCCGACCGATGGCCATATGAGGATATGATTGATACGAACGTCGCAGACGAAGCTGAAATCGACGTGCACCGGTGGTTTGATGCAAGAATACGCCAAAAATCCGTTCTCCGAATCGGAAGTCAAATTCGTAACCTCGAAACCATCGTTGCTCACTGTACTGCAAGTAACACTCGTTTCCAGACATTTCCGACTGAAGTTCAACAGCATTGCACTGAGACTTATCACGCTGAGACGATCAATCGCATCCTTCCGCTTCTTACATTTAGAGGTTACGTTCCAGGGAGCAACGATCTCGAGACACCGAAGGTCCAACGAAAAACGTCAATTGTTGAAACGTCACGATGTTGTTAACATTCATCAAGGTGTTATGGGGGAAAGACAATTTCAAGGGGTCATTCATCCGTTTATTCTTTATTCTTTTAGCCCATGTTTAATTAATGCACCGTAGACGAATCGAGAAAAATCGAACTATCAACCTTGAGCTTAAATATCTGACAGAACCTCGTTTTTAATGAACTTCAGTGAAAGCATCACGTTTATGGAGTTTAACCGCCGAATTTTCATTCACGGAATGCAAAGATGAGAAAGTTACAATTTTATTTCGTAATAAAGCGCTCACTTTGCGCGTTGATTTTTTAATAATTTTTTTAACCCACTGCTATGTGTTTTTTCAATGAATTCGTTTTTCCTAAGTTATGTACGATGTTCAAAGTATGTTTGGTAATTTTTGCATTCTCATCAAACGGATAGTCTTGTCACGATAATTTATTTGGTTAAACTATAGGATAAAAACGTCATAGCAAGACTACTACGTGATTCTCCACAAGTACAACTGAGCGGGATTTAAGATGTGCATCGCGTTATACCTAAAGAGCTGAACTTTGAAAGGGGATTGGAATTGGAGTTTACGCACATGGGCATTTTTGTTGAAAAGCTTAAGGGGATCATTTTTAACAGGTTTTCAATAAAAATCGGGGACGCGAGGAAAAGTAATCATTCAATGACAAATAAAACCGATGGCTGCGTGAAATTCCTCAACTTTTACGATACTGAAAAAGAGTCCAAACAAACATTAAAAATTGTTTTTTGACTTTCGAGTCGTGTGAGGGGTCTATCTAACGAGAAATTTTCCGACGATTATGTATATCGGGGAGTTTTCATCGAAAGTTTAGAATTACGTCACCTAACCTCACAAAAACGAGTTTTCGATCGGTTTTTATAATTTTAATAGAAATTGAGCACATCTATACATCGCGGAACCTCGAGTATCGTTGTGTCTCGAGACATCGTGTGTAGCAGGGGCGATCCAACATCTCCCGCGTTGAATAACAATACGCAAATGGCTCGAGTACAAAGAAGAGAATTTCCTGCCCCGATCAAGGTGATTCTACGAACGACGATCTTTGCACACGTAAACACGAGGGAGCTTCTCAATTTTGATTTTATGTTCATTGGAAGAATTCATCGAATACTGGACTATATAATGTAGAGGGCGTGAAGTTGTCGCCAGTTGGAGCTGGACTGTTGTCCTGGCCGCACAATTCGCGTATTTCTTGCAATTTCGAAACCTTTTTTTAGTAAATCATTTATTTATTTATTAAAAACGACTATTCAATACGACAAAATCTTTAATGAAATTTAACATTTTTGCAACAATAGTTATTTAATAAAATATATATTCTTCTCCTTTTTTCGTGCTGGTAGGTATGCACATTCCCGCGTATTAGCTATGTGCTGATATGGCGCGTGCTAACTCAAGGTATCCCGATAAGATACGAGTTTTTCCTCGACTGTCCATTTGCGAGCTATTCACCAACGTTTTTTTTCTCTCCAAACTATGCAAACTCTAAATAAAATCTCAAAAATTACTAGGCCAAACGTTGCATCATAACAGACCACGAGAAGAACGGAAAATTAAATGGTAATTATTATTTTGATACGCCATCATTGAATTCGTTGTTTCAATAAATTATTTTGATTGATTTATTTATTATTTATTTATTTATCTTATGGAAAATATCGATACCCCAATTTTTTAAACATGAGAATTAGACACGTTGGTAGGCACGAAAATTCGTCAAATCGTGCAAGAATTACCAAAAAAAAATTAACGAGTACCTCCGAGGTTACAACGATCTTATTTCGAACTCGTTTCGACGCAGACCAGTTTGAGCCGATCGGGTCTTTCGACCATGAAAATTTTGATCGAAATTGGTTGACGTTTCAGGACGAGATCGCTTCTCGTTTCGAAGTCGTTTGAGTGGGGGAAAAAATCACGAGGGGAGTCGAAGATACATCTCTTATCGCGCGCGAAGAGATCGTTTCTTTCGGATTCGCCACCAGATCGGATAGACGCTTCGTCCTCTTCGAAACGAAAGACGTTTTCGAACGGTTTGAAATTTTCCAATAATTGTTTCTTTTTTTTTTATCGATTTTTTCGTTTACGAACTTTTATTTATTTATTTATTTATTTTATAAATTTTGATTGTTGTAATTTCAAATCTTCCGGTTTTGATGTTCAGGTGATTATCAGTCGAAGAGCCGAAACGCTTAATTATCACGCTATGGCGTTTTACATTTTTTGGATCACGTTGACGACACTACTCTTATCGATCAATGTCGCCAATTCCGGTATCCTCAAAGAACTTTTGTTTCCCCGGTTCCCGTCGCTTATCAGAGTCAATTACGAGGGAAACGAAAGCGCCATCAAACATGGAAACGCTGTACTAGATACCGTGAGTTTTCAATTTTTATATAATATAATTTTCAATTTTTATCAAAGATTATATTTTTTTCCATATTTTTTTGTTTCAAGGAATACTTTTTTTTCTTTATTTTTACGACATAGGAATTTACGAATCTTTATGGAAATATTTATGTTTCGATTTTTATTAAAATTATTCACCGTGTATATTTAAAAAAAAAATAATATTTTTCATCGCGGAGGATCGACAATTTCGAATTCTGATATTTTAGTGAGATTAACGCGTCGTCAAATATTTACAACTGTTGGTGGAACCGTGTAAATATAAATATTTGTCGACGATCTTCCAAACTGTATTTCCTTTTTGGAAAAATTTCGATTACAGATTTATTGATACGATACGGGTATTGAAATTCTTAAATTATTTAAATTCTATAATTATAATATTTATTATTATTATTATTGTAATAAACGCATTTTTTAAAATAACAATTTTAAGTTTTTGAAAAATTGAAGTTTTGTGTCCTTTTTATCATCGACAAAACCTTATCGTTTCGATAATTAATAAATATAAAGAAAATTAATTTTCATCTTTAAAATTCTTTTGTAAATTCGATTAATCGGATTTTTTATTCCCCCCTCTCCCCTCCTCTTGGTTTTGAATTTGGAAATTTTACTTTTTCGTGAAAATTGAACGCGAAGGTGGGTCTCGTCAAGAAACACGGTTACCCCGCTGAGGAGCACCGCGTTACGACCGAGGATGGTTACAACATAAGATTTTTTAGAATACCCGGAAGTCCCTATAAATCCACGACGGAAAAAAAACCGGTCGTCTTCCTGCAACACGGAATATTCGCGTCATCGGATACTTGGGTCCTTCTGGGGCCCAAAAAGGACTTTGGTAATGTTATACACGTTTGCCTCGAAAATCATTATTTCTCCGATGTTTCCTTGACGATATATTTTTTAACTCACATTTTTGAAAAAAAAAGAGAAATAAAAACAACGCCCGAAGGGACGAACGACCTTTTGAAACGACCTTCAAGGTCACTGCCCACTTTTGTTTATTAGTGAATTTGATTCTGGGGAGACTGCATTTTTATTTATTATTTCCATATGTTATGGGGTTTTGAAATTCGGGGAAACGACGAAATACATTTTTTTTTTAACGCATTTTGGCCCCTAAATCGGTGACGAAGAGTAGTGATATTTAGAAAATAATAATTTTCGAATGTAATAACGATGTAAAATCGCAGGTACCATTCCCCTCCTTTTATCAAATTAAAAATTAATCGTTTAAATGAAATAAAAAAATAATACCCACTGAAATTCTCTTTTGAAATTAAAAAAAATAATTGCGAAATGTAAAAAATTACTAATATAAATAAAATTGAAAAATAACGAAGTTAAAAAATGATAATAAATAATAATAATAAAATAATACATACACAGACACTATTACAGGTAAAAAAAATATGGTTCTTCGATTTTACCTATCTGTTTAAATCCCACTTTTGCATAATTACCGAAACCCAACATACGTCATTTTTTTTGACACTTTTCTTGGTACGAAGTACGTTGATAAAAATACGATTCGGTTAAAAAAAATATTTTTAGCAGCTGAGTAATTTCGGGTGTCAAATTACGAATAAACATCGACTTATAGTTTACGAATCCACTTGTATCGATCCTTGAAACATTTCCTGGCCCCGGTACTTGAACTTCCCGCGTTTTAAAAATCCAAAGATAATTTATTAATTCGGCACACGCGAGCGTTCCTTAAAATCACGGAGTTCGATATCAGTATCCTTGCTGCGCGTGACCTTCGACTGGGAGAAAAAAAAGGCGGGTATGCAAATCCACAAAATCGTTTTTTCTTTTCCTATTTTTTTATTATTATTTTTTTTTAATTGGAGTGAATTAAAAAAAAATAATAATATTCGATTTGATTGATTACACACTTGATCATAGTTACCACTCGTTTCTTCGTTATTTATGAGCTCTATCATTACGTGCGTCAATTGAACGTGAATTACGATAATTTCGCGAATATACGGTTCAAGAGGGATCGAAGCGACCGAACGATGATCTCAAGGTCACCCGGAGTGTAAAGTGTATACCGACTCGTGCGTAATACAAACGCATGAAAGATTACTTGAACTTACAGATTTGCACATTATTAGGAATATCAATATTTATGAAAGTTATAATTATATAGTGACGACGGATTCTGAATTAGGTCTTGAAAATTAATACAGATATCAAGTCTACTGGATAATTCTATCCGTGTTTTTTTTTTTTTTTTTTGAATAAAAATAAAATTCAATTTTTTCTTAGCGGAAATAAAATTATTTAAATAATTTAATTATCATTATTGTTAATTACTTCTTGCCAACGCGAGGGTCATTTTTATATCCATTTTTTAACGATATTTTATCGTCATTTTTTTTTTATTAATATATCGTTTTTTATAAAAATTCGTTGTAATAAAGAATTTGTTTAAAAATTGAAATATTTTGAAATAAAAATAATTAAGAAAGTGAAATAACTAAAAGTAATTAAAAATATATATATAAAATAGGAAACTAAAAAACTTTTCACTTTTCGGAATTAAGGAAAAAAGGAATGAAGTGAAAATACTTGAAGGAAATTTTTAAAAACTTGTAATACCTTAAGGGGGATTTAACGAAATAAAAAAACTGGGCTATTTTGAACAAATTGTTGTCAAATCTTGTGGGAATAAAAATTGATTTGACAAAATCAACGTCTGGTAAATTATATCTTGATAAATGAACGAACGAATAAAAAATCTCAAACTTGATGAAATGGTAATGCTCGTGAATAAAAGAATTAAGAAATATAACTGCACTTTTTTTTCATATGTAAATAAATTTTCTTGGCAGCTGAGGAATATCGATTACGCGAAAACCTTTTTAATGAGAATTTCGATTAACGTAATCAATGTTTTTGAAGCGATCGGCTGTAGTTGATTTATCGGTTTCGTTATTATGATTTATTGGTTGTTTTACCATAGATGCATTTTTTTACATAAATGTGACAAAAATGTACCACCAGAGCTCAAAGTCTTATTGACCGTCAAGAATATTTAATTCAACGATTTTCTCACTGGCGACGAAGCAGCTCGCATTCTCCGTTCTTACCGACTGCGCTTGCATCCTTCCGGAGGAACAATATATTTTTTTACTTGTCACTTGTCACTTGTTCACTGCGCTGATTCGTAACCTCCGTCCCTACTATAGCTACCGGAAGCTGCAGCAGGCAAAAATGTCCAAAAAATATTCTAGGAAGGTTTTTTCCCATTTTCTCAGTCTAATTTTGGACTTTCGGCAAAAACTCGGGCATTTTCGTAATCAGCGGAAAATTTCCGATCAAATATACGCTTTAAAGTCTTAAAAAACGAAAAAAAAATTTTTTTGAC
>JAPYZI010005206.1:0-12436 GCA_030523105.1 Ophioninae sp. A BG-2022a
CTCTCTCTCTCTCTCTCTCTCTCTCTCTCTCTCTCTCTCTCTCTCTCTCTCTCTCTCTCTCTCTCTTTCTCTCTCCCTCTCTCTCTCACCCTCTCTCTCTCTCTCTCTCTCCCTAACTCTCTCTCTCTCTCACTCTCGCTCTCTCGCTCCCTCTCTCTCTTTCTCTCTTTCTCTTTCTCTCTCTCTCTCTCTCTCTCTCTCTCTCTCTCTCTCTCTCTCTCCCTCTCTCCCCCTCTCTCTCCCCCCCTCTCTCTCTCTCTCTCTCTCTTTCTCTCTCTCTCTCTCCCTAACTCTCTCTCTCTCACTCTCGCTCTCTCGCTCCCTCTCTCTCTTTCTCTCTTTCTCTTTCTCTCTCTCTCTCTTTCACTCTCTTTCTCTCTCTCTCTCTCTCTCTCTCACTCTCTCTCCTCATCCCCTTGTATCGCTCCTCATTCCACGAGCGATATCACGCTCCTCTCTACCCCTTTTGACTCCGGTTTCCCGAAGATCGCGAAACACCGCGTTTTTGCCAATCCTAACGGGGAATTTGCGAGAGGACACCAGTGCGAAAAACAAATTGGCTTTTCGAGCGTCTCACCCTCGGATATCTCGAGAATTAAGTCGAGAGTGAGTCTCCATCCTGAGATCGTTGTTACAAATCGGTTTTTATACATTTACGATGCGAACTTGTGACGTATCGTAAAGATTCTTTTCAAACGTTTCTTTGCATATATATAGATATTTTTTTACCATTATATTTATGTATTTTTTTCACTCCGAATAACACTTGGATCATGATTTCCGGTTGTCGGAGTAACCACGTATTTTTTGCTATTTTTTTAACGCGGTACTCGTCAACAGGAGGTCACAGGGAAACTGCGGTTTCTCGATAATGAGGAACTTTTTTAAATTACGTTGTTTATTTATTTATTTATTTATTTTTTTTTTTTAGATTGAATTCAATTTTTATTCCACTCGGCCGGGACTTCCGTTTTTCAAAGTAATCAAGAGTTGTTTTTTTTCACACCGCCTCAGAAACGCATCAATTTTTTGTTTCTCGATTTGAAAAAAAAAAATTTTTATTTCTTTTATCGTAAAGTCAGAAAAGTTTCACACTCGTCGAATTAACGTTTAACCTCGATCCGTCATTTTACCCTAACTCAATTTTCATATTTACGTTTCCGAGTAAAAAATTGATATTCGCACCGTTGCCCCGCGTTTTTTTTTTTTTTTTTTTTTTTTTTTTTTTTTTTTTTTTTTGTGTTTTTTTTTTTTTTTTTTTTTTTTTTTTTTTTTTCGAAGGAGATATTGCCGTTGAGTTTAGCACGCTCGAGTGCGAGGAAAACATTCGTCTCAATTCTGGAGCACTCGAAGCGAGAAAAAGTTGACGCTCTTTATTGAAAAGTCAAAGTGCCTTGTGTCGAAGTGGTAGCTAGCCAAATGACGAATCTCTCGGCGTAACGCGAAAATTCACGGATCGCGACACTCGTGCGCGCTGCGATCGGTGGAAAAAAAAAATACGCGAAAAAAAACGAAACAACGAAAAAAAAAAAAAAAAAAACCGGAAGCGGAAGCAACAAACGCAAGAAAGATTTTTTTTTTTTATTTGGCACTCGATCCCGCAAGACTAGACGGATAAATATTTTATGCCCCCCGCACGCGCTTGTTTCGTCGACGACGCCAACAACTGCCGGGAACGTCAATAATTCCCCCGGGGAATCGTGGCTTATTCCGATTTTACGGCGACTTGTCTCGAAATTGACGGTTCCGGGTTTTACGGTTGGACGTCTTCTTGGCCTACGACCGATACGGGCCACGACGTTTTCATTTTTTTTTCCTTTTTTTTTTGTCCGTCAATCTCTACCAACGAGTGTTCTCGCGATATCCGATCCGATGATCGATCCACGATCCTCGTGGTACAAACGGAAAAAAATTTCTTCAACGGGTAGCCATGATGGTACATTGAACGAAAATACCTCGTTTGAAAACGTCCGAATAATTTGGCAGAATGTACAATCAAAGAAAACGGTACGTGATTTATCAAAAATAAAAAGCAAAAAAAAAAAAAAGAAAAGACGAAACATCGGTGAACCGTACAAAGCCATATTTCTTGGAGAAACCCACCCCAAGGTATTTTACAATTTTATAGGATGGAATCTAGAGCCAAATACGAGAGCATACCTTAATGCGGATACAAAAGGTTACACCAGTGCCAAGAATTTCAGGCAAACACCATTTTTTTTTTTACTTTTACATAAATATCGGACTTCAACATTATTCGGGAAAAAATTGATTATAAATATAAAGCACGAGAAAGCTTCTGGAAAAATATTAAAAACTCTTGGTTTCTAATATCAAAAAGAAAATGTTACATACTTAAAAAAAACGAGAATAATAGTAATATTGAAAACGATAAAAACATTGAGAACAAATAGTTCTTCCATGGTCTCTGATTGTTTAACATTAAAAGTAAATAATTTTTTTTATGATCTCTAATTGTTTGTCTCTGATTCTTCCGCATTAAAAGCAAACAGTTTTTTCACCTTCAATAATTGTTCATGAGGTAATTTTTTTATTTCGATCAACTCGAAAGTCTCGATATCAATTTAAATCCCAACGTTTCGCGGTGGTAGCTTGGATCGAGTTTGAGTGCCACAATATCAAAGTTCGGTTGGGATGGAAACCTTGATCTCACTGAAAGAAAAAAAAAGGTAAAATTGGGATGGGACCTTTTCCATCTACAAAAGACATTTTCCCATCGGCCATTTCAGGATCGACCTAACCTGTCTCGCGTTCTTTTATGTTTCAATATGTGATCCGTGGGACGTCAGTGAAATGTCTCTCTTTCTCTCTCGAGTGTTTCATCAAAATTTGTCTTTTCATAGTCCCGAAGAAAAGCACAGGCTGCTTCCTGAGTAAACATAGATTCAGTGATTTTTCGAAAGAATCAAGGGTTCCATCGAGGACCGTTCGGTGATACGAGGAACGTAGATAAACGCGAATACGTCTTGTATGCTCGCTTGTTGAAGTCCGTGAACCCAGCTACATCCAAGAAGTACACGAAAATTCTCCCCAACTCTGGTTTTGCCGTTTCATAGCTGAGGATCGAGAAGACGAAGGTTGGGATTGGAGATGGTCGGGTGGGAGCGGGGGTTGAAGCAGAAGGATGGAGGGATACGACCAGATGAATACCAGACAACGTTACAGATGGAACTCGTTTTGGAGGGACGAATCACGCCAGCCAAGCGATGTACACGCCTGCACATAAACGTACTTCCGCTTCGTACTCGCCCAGCGAGTAACCGAGAGAAACCAAAACAGAAAGAGAGGGAGAGATGGGTCCAAGGATGTACACACAGAGGAGGCTACCATTTATCAGGATTTCGTAGGTCACGTACCTTTTACCACGGTCATCCTGCTCCTTTGGCTCATTCGGCTTGTTCTCGTTCGCGAAATTCCCCGCTTATATTCGTTCACCCAACGAACCGATGTACGTACAGATACGAGCAAACAAAGTCCGTTCGACAAAAGCGTGTACGAATAATTGTTTTTCTGGAAAGCGTTAGAGAGTAGATTCGAACGCGTGGAGACAGCAGTAGCCTTCTATGAAAATGCTTTACACGGAAAGTTTTAATTGTCGCCTGATCATGGTCACAGACATCGCGTCTATAAAACAGTTCGAGAAATACTGACTCGGACGAAGGAAACGTTTCGACGATTGGCACGTTGTTTCCTCGGAGAAAGCTTCTTTTTCGACGTCCTATCTGTCATATCTGTTTGGCCTACAGAAATAAAATATGACGATGATGATGATGATGATGATAATGATAAATTTCTCTATATCTAGCCGCCATTTTTTTCAAACGCCACGTTCATCACGGCGATCCCCAAATTGATCTCCGTATTAAAATCCATTTTCATCGAAACAAGCCTGTCTTTGGAAAGAAGCTGAGCAACGTTGAACGCGAAGCTAAAGATCAGCTACGGTGTAGAAAGTCCTCGAAATATCTGCAAAATCACATTTTCTCAAGTACAAGACGAGCGTGAGGTAGCGTCGTATGTTTTGCGTGGAAGTGTAACTGCAAATGCCTGCTTTCCCGTCCACCCGATTACTAGCTCTTCCGCGGTCGAGCTTATCATCCCCCTACGCTTTCCAAGGTGTGTATATGCACGTATATCTAGACGGAAGATCTCTTCGCTCGTGGATTCGCGTGTTCAGAAAGCTCGTTATTTCCGAGTGAGATTTCCGAGCGGCAAGCCCTCCACCCCCTTTCCCTTGCGCCATGCTTGGAGTTTCGTGGTCCATGCTCATCCAGACCGCACACCCACGAGTTGACGAATCCGAGTACGGTAAGAGAGCGGGCGAGGGGGTATCAAACGGATATACAAATTTGTGGGTGTACGCTTGGGTTCTGCACAGATGACTGAGATAGCTCCGTATCGGACTCCAGTACCGAGAATGGAAAGTACATTGGTGGGCGCGTACACCGAATTCTCACCATCCATAGTCTCGATTTGATACCCCGCTGTTGGTAAACTTCCGTTGGAGGTTGTTGTTCAGCCACTGAGATAACATCGGACTAACGGCGATTCGGCGAGCACGTCGAATTAAGGACGCGGGCGTGTGCGGGGTGCGAAACGATATAATTTTGTGTAGGATCGCGGAACGACTGGTCCATTCGGGAGCACGTAATAGATCGAGTGCAACAACGAAAAAGTGTTTTTGTACGGTAGAGAGCTTGTTGAACAATACGGAACGGTAGTTAGTAGTTTTGAGGTTGTACCGAGGCTGCCGTGATCATCCGAACGAACCACGAGGTCAGGCCCCGCCCCAACGAAGCTTACCGAAGAAACGTTCGATGAAAGTTTGTTTAATTCGACGAAAACAATCGTTGATGAAAGTTCGTTCGGGTTTTATGAATATAATCTTTGGTGATACTTTCAAACGAGGTGTCCATTGATACCGGACGTTGCGCAGTCGGCAACCGCGGTTCGATTTACGAAAGGTCCGCGGAGCTGAACGTGATAAATTATTTATTGAATAAACGTCCTCGATGTAATTGTTCGATCGTATCGGAACACTAAGAGGTACAAACGGTCCAGTTGGCCGATCCGATGAAACAGCCAGGCACTCGGATGGGCCAAAAGTGAAATAGATCGGAGCGTGTTCCAAAGGGAATCGGGTACGACGCGGTTGTTACACCCGCTGCTTCACTCCGGCTATACAACGTCAAGTAAATTGAGCGTCAAGCTGATTTATTTGGGGGTTCGTCGGCGGCGAATGCAGTCAGCGATACATACCGACGCGCGCAACGTATACGAAAAGGGAGAAGTTCAACTCGTGCACGGTCAAAACGGGGAGATAGCGACGATCCTCCGCGAAAGGTATACCGGAGCTTTCCCGCCGGTAATAAATTTTCTGAAGATGGGCTTTACCGAAATGGATCACTCGCCCGTTTTCCCTAACGAGAATACCAACCTGGATAAATCTGTGATGCATTCCCGGGAATACCAGCGAGAAAGCGAAACAAAGAGGAACGGAGAGTCGAGGATAGACACGGACGGGACAACCGACGAGAAGAGAAAGAGACCGCCGTACGTGTGTCAAGTCCGTGCAGCGTTCGGGTGTACGACGTTCAGCCGGGGGAAGGTGGAATCGCGAAACGTTTCAGAATCGGAAACCTCGGACATGTCGGAAGGTAAGGTGAATCGAGTTTACCCTAAAATCTTGTTACGGTTCACGATGTTACGTCATGAGGCATCCCGTTCGCTGGCTCCTGCCACTCCGCGGTAGGAACATTGCGATTATGGAGCTTCTCCATAAGCGATCCGAGAGAATATTCCTCCGACCTTCGACGCGTCTCCGGAGCCCGCAGCCCGGCAACATCGGCAGACCTTCCGCGAACCCCCTATCACGATTATCCAAGGATATCAATGCTGTCAGCGTGCCTCTATGGTCGAAGCTCAAAGCTGTGCTAGGTCGCGTCGTACCACCGGCTTCGGCGAACAGGCCTCTGTCTATCGGTATACGTACACCGGGTATTCGACCCCTATTCCTCTAACGGGACACACATGTGACCCTAAAATGATTTTCCAATGAGGAGGGAGTGTTCCGAACGGGGCTTTTCTCTTCGCAAAACGATTCCCCCGTTATACGTGAATATCTTGCACAATGAGGACGTTGAGCCCTCGCGAATCGTAGAAATCGTTCAACCCCGCGTGGCTGGTGCTTTTGCCACGTCCTTCGAGCCTTCCTCTCGGATCCCGAGATCTTTTTCCTCCATGACGCATGATCGGTCTGAATATCCGCGAAACACTTTTACATCAGGAAACGCGTTCCCCAGAGATCGATAAGACTCAACGGTACACAGTTCCCGTCGAATTTCGGGGTCTGGAATAATATTGTCGAGTTTCGTCCCAATGAAGTCACTGAAAAGCCAAAGGAGCCAGCCAATACGGTCGGATGAGAAATTCCTCATCTGTCGATTCGTCCGGTGTGTACGTTCACTCCGGTCTTGCCATTCAGGACGGATCTCTGTTATCGAAATCTGACTAGGAATTGCGAGCGTGTCCGATTGATAATAATTCGCTTCGCGTTCGGGGTTATCATTTGGATCCATTAGAACTTAATTATCGGGAAATTGCCGAATCGTCTAATCAAGTGGGTGCCTATGAAGATATCGGTGGGTTTGGAATAGTAATCATTTGTTGTTGGATAGTAGCACCGAAACCGCGAAAGGGCCATCATCGCGCAATGTTTAAGGGTCGCCAAGGCTCGCCAAAGCCACAATGTGTTTTCCAACCCCTTCGCTGGCTCGGCCAGCCCTCGGTGGTTTTAGCCTGTATAGATCATCAGCTGAAACCACACTGACGGCCGCCACTGGTGTTCTCAATTCAACCCACGCGCGATCTCTCCCTGTCATTTTTTTTTTTCAACAAACAGAAAAAAAACAAAAATACGAAAAGAGATTAACGCAGAGAAGAAGACGAATAGGGTTGGTAAAGGACAAAATAGAGATGAATTACCTTGGTCCATCTGGTTATTTATGTTTAAATTCCAACGATTGGACATTTTAGGAACGGAAATTTTGTCGAAGCAAATATTATAATTGTGATGTTGACGTTGATCGTAATCCACGGAGAAACGGAAAACACATCGTATCCTCTGATCAACCGAATACAATCTTTCATTTTTTCGACTGTTTTTTTTTTTGGAAAAGCTCGAATTTATCGGGTGAAAACCCCTGCTCTAAAGAAATTCGATTCGTGGCTGACGGACCATACGGAATATCATTTCACTCGGGGATTGACGATCCTATTCGATGAGCACCGACGCCCATTCGATCGACGTTAAAATCCGTTGATGGTATCATTACCATCGATGGTATAATTTCCGTTGATGGGATTATCCACGGAAATGGGATGATCCTTCCTGGCAGGAGAAATAATTCCATCAACAGGTCGAGACCTCCTCGCCTTTCCCGGCAACCCGGAAGCGAAAAAAAGATCGGATTTTTTGGTTTTTTTTTTCATCGAGTCATCGTCAGTAATGGCGGATGCAAAGTATAAACCTTTTCTCCTCGATTTATCAACGAAACGCCCCGATTGATATTCCGCTTCGGAACAACCTACTGGTATCTAGGGTCGTTAAAAAACATTGCACGTTTCAGTCTTTGGATCACTCGACTCTCCGCTACCCTCCGCACGGTATAAATATAAAAATCATCTCACCTCATCCATAATTCACGGATCGACGGAAATTATTGTCCGGCGATGCACGGGGAGAAGAAATAAGAGAGACAACAAAAAAATTGATCTCACTTTGAACCGTAAGACGCGTCGTTCGATACGCATTGAAAAAAAATTAATTCTCTGAGGCGTTTCAACATCAGTATCACCCTTGCGTGCCTTTTGGGCATAGGGGTGAAAAAAAAAAAAAAAAAAACATTGACGAAGAGAAAATTCCCGTGTACCAAAGTAATTTCCATTCGCATTTTTTTTTAATTTTTCTTACCTTCGAATTTTCGAGTCAACCCTGGTTTTTCTCGATTATCCGTTCATCCGCGACATCGATGAACGTTACCCCCGCAAAACGAAATTCATATTTTTCAATCGTCACGCTGCAACCGATTTTTCCTTTCACCCCGGGTTTCCCCTGAATTGATGGTTCGCGTTAAAATTGAAAGCCGCGAGGGCCCCGTATCGCCCTCAACGATCTTTTTGGCGAGAAGTCGAGGGAAGCAAAAAAAAGGAGACCTCAGCAGCGAGATATCGTATAAAGTGTGACGTATTGCGAAAAAAAAAAAATATATATATATATATATATACGAGAATGAAGTATAAAAGGCTTTCACTCGAAGCTAGCCCCGTTCCGTCAACGATGAATATTATTATTATACCTCGTCCTCAACCTCCCCTCATGGACGCCCACCGGCTGTTGCGCGCTGTAAATATTCTTTTTTCCACGCCTCACCATCCACTCGCTTATTACGTGTGTAATTGTCGTTTTCCCTTGGCTGTACACTTTTTCTTACAGCGAACCGAGGCTTTTGCGTGTCGACAAGACCTCGCAAGCTCGGCGTAACTTACCCCGATCAAGGGACACGTGTTAACCTCGAAGAGCGAGAGACTCGAATACATACAACATAATTATCATTCGGTACGACTTCGCGTATCAATTTCAACGTGTGAACATCTCAAAGCGAGGCTGGTTCTCAATATTTCTCAACAATCAACGAAACCCAATAATTGCTTTCAACAGTAACATCCGGTAAGTTGAAAAAAGCATTTTGCGTGATGGAAAATTGTAACCAGCTGTTGATGAATACTGAAATCGATACGTCCAATAGTAACAATCGTAGCTTCGGAATAACGCGAATCATCGATAACTGAACGACTGGATTGCGTCCCCCTGTTCTAAAGATGATGATAATTTTTAATCGTCCATAGCACGATTGTCCATTACGACGATCGATGGACTCCGACCGCTTCGCCAATTGCCAAAGAAACCGCAACGCTGCCTCAAGAAATCTTCGCTTTCGCAACTACCCAATGTGTAATCCTCATTGGCACCAATCGACATCCATCATTCTTAGCCACAACTTTCGATCTTCCCTACTTTTAAGACTTTCCTTTTTTTTCCAACAATTCCTACTCTTCATCATTTTCCATATTACAACTGCGGTTAATGTCGCCTACCACGCTTCCCTCGATTGTAAACCATAACGGATCGCGTGCGTCACAAAGGAACAACCGATCGGTAAAAATCGCTGAACGATGATGACCCAAACACGACAATGTCCTTCGATCAAGATGAAAATGTAGGGAATACTGACTCGTCCCGAGAACGTTGAGTTTCGCGTGTCAGGTGATCCTAAAAGTACCGCAGGGATGCGCACGTAAAGCTTTCCTCTAATACCCGGGACGAGACATAATCGTAAATTTGGGGATCCCGGAGATCCGAGATCAAGCCCCGGACTGCGCACGACGGTACGAACGATCCAACTGCTTATGTATCGTTGTTGTATTATTAGATGGCAAACTGTAATATATACATATACAAATAACGTATGCACATACGTAGCGTGCATACGTTACTTGTATCGTGATTACGAGTACTCTCGTGGGAGAAAGCGGAAGCCTGGCTCGTATTACGTACCTATATCGAGGAACGATGAACGAAAGGGTACAATCCTTGGGGCATCAAACGTGTTGGGCTGGGTGAACCGCGAGCTTTCCCTTTCTGACGTATTACGTATAAACATGAATGTGTAGCGTTACGCGGTAGGCAATTATGCGTATTAAGGGAGAAAGAGTTATCTGCGTACATTATTTTATCGTTTACTTTCGTTTTTTTTTCAAATTATCACGGTTGGCTATGTTTCTGCAGTCATTTTTTCGTAATTTTTTTCCAACTTTGAAAAACAAGGAAATCTTCGTACTTATCATTATTGAGTATACATACGTAATATTGTCCGTTCGTAAGAAGTATTCGATAGCTTTCGATTTTTCACGTTCTCGTTCATTCACCTTGAATCACCTCTAAGTCACCTTCATGACCTTGAATCACCTCTAAGTCACCTTCATGACCTTGAATCACCTCTGAGTCACCTTCATGACCTTGAATCACCTCTAAGTCACCTCCAAATCACCTTGACGATCTTTCTGTCAAATATTCGCTCGCCGTTTTAATCTCGTTACGTTTCTCCCCCTTTTTTTTTTAAATCGACTTTGCCTCGAGTTGTTTCAATGTTTCGAAATAAAAAAAAAAAGGTTGGATAGATATATTTTGTAAGCTTCAATATTGGCACGGAAATGAATATCCAATACGAATACATATGAGGCTCGGGGAAAAGAAAAAAAAAAAAATTGCTTTGCCGGTTGTCGGAATCGATGAGGCAATAGCAAGCGTCACAGAGCTCGGCTTACGATCACTCGCTCGAATAATCGAGGCAATGATTGCGCCGCTCAGATCGGTGGATGGAAACCGAGAACTCCGAACGGCCCGCTTATCGCTTCGAGCCGATCAAATTACGCTTTCGTGACGCAACTCAAATGGGAACGTCCGCGGGTCACCTTGAAGACGTTTTATTCTATTTTTTTTGTTTTTTTTTCGATTAATGGAGGTCGATCGACCGACTCTATCCGTTATGTCAAATGTCTCGATCAGGAATCCCAAACATTCGTCTCGTTACTAGATTTAACGGGCCAATATGCAGACCGAAAGTTCGAGATCGGTTGACAATTACGTAGACGAGAGAAGTGATTGTACACCTCAGCAAAAAATACCTCCGAATTTTTTCTGGTTACTGAATGACCTTCCGAATCGTTTACTCCCACATTCTTAAATCTACCATTTCATTTTATCAACGAACAAAAATGATCACGTTTTTTTCTCAGTTTTCTCTACAGTCGTGTAGATTTTTGAAAAAACGTCCCTCGAGAGTTATTAAATAAAAGGAAAACATGAAAGCTATTTCGGGTTTTTTTTTTTAATTAAAAAACAAGTTCGAACGCTCGATCCTACAGAAATATTACAACTTGCTTCTTCAATTTCAACCAATTACTCAGTCGATATTAATTTGAAAAAAAAAATGTTATCAAACGAAATCAAAGTAACGAAAATAATAATTAATCGATGAAAAGCTTTTACGAAATGAATAACAATGGTATTCTCATACTAGGAAGGTGCGAAACAATTTCGTTCTGTACGTTTGTAACGACTTTTCGAATCCCCATATCGCGAACTTCGTTTTTCCCTAAATGTATAGAACTGTAAAAAAGCTTCGATAAATCTTTCAAATCAATGATCTATCTCTCAAAGTTTTAAAAGATATTTTAACGAAGAGTTTTAAAAAACTCCAAAAACACTCAAATCTCATAACCTTTCAAACCAAAATTTCCCCGAAGGTAAAATAATTCACAAAAATCCAGACGAACGCTAAAAAAAAAAACAAACAAATACAAGATTTACAAAATTCGTAACATTTCAAGGACGAATGCCACCGGGATGGTTGACGATTTCCGCGTCAAGTTCGCTCTTTCGTGTTACTTTCAATAAAAAAACAATTTAAATTACCACCGAAATGTTGATTTCGTCAAAAACTGTTCAAAAATTGGAATTTCGGTGGAAAAAATCAATCGAACGGTGTCGCCCATTTTCAAATTTAAAACAACGTTAGATACATGACAAAAATCGATTCCGCGTACTTAACACCTAGACTTTTTCCGGAGCATACACGATAACCCAAACAAACTCCACTCAACCAACCAAAAAAAAAAAAAAAATCCCCAAAGATATCAAGCGCGGCATAACAAAAAAAGATCGGAATTGAAAAGCCTTCGAAACTTTTGGAAAACGAATATGCCCGATATGTTAGAGTAATAAACAAAAAAAACGAAAAAAAAAATAAAAAACAAATTCAACCAGGCGCGTGCACGCTGCGTCGCACGACGGTAGCTCGAGAGGCCCTCGTTCGAGGATAAATGCGCAAGTTGTAACGGGACACGGGCACGCGCATCAGGAATGGGAGCATCAAAGAGAAAAACACTCCGGTTGCTCCTGTACTCGTGTACACACGGTACGTGACGTTTATGGCGTAGAACAGTCGAGCGATCGAAAGCGATGCGCCGGGGTGCGAGCGCTGCTATGCAATAATTGTTATTCGAGGATAGCGACGCGAAGCCCCTGGGCGATATCGCTATTGAGATGCAGCGGTGCAATCGTACCTGCCCGTTCTGCGGGCGAGCTCTCGGTACTCACCGGACAAGAGGGATGCCGCGACGAAGGGTGGAAAGAGAGTTAAAAGCGACGTACGAGCGGACGTGAATGAGACCTATCGTCGAATTGACGGATTTCTCACTCTTCTCTCTCTCTCTCTCTCTCTTTCTCTCACTCTCTCTCACTCTCTCTCTCGCTCAAATCTCTCTCTCTCTCTCTCTCTCTTTCTCTCACTCT
>JAPYZI010005207.1:0-10999 GCA_030523105.1 Ophioninae sp. A BG-2022a
TGATGCTGAGAAATTCGTAAAAAGAAGAGAAGTAGGAAAAAAGGGAAAAACTGTCACTTCGACCAGGGCAACTGCTTTTTTTGAGAGTGCGCGTGTGTTTTTTTTTTTCGATTGTGATTTAAAAAAACGTTGCAGAATGGAGATTTGTTGGTTGTTGTTGAAAAAAAGATTTTGTTTTTTGTTTCTAAAAAAGATTTTTTTAGACAAAAAGTATTTGTTTTGTTAATAAAGATATTTTTAAAAAGAAAGATTTTTTTTGAAGAAATAAATTCGTTTAGAAATATTTGTTTTGATAAATAGATTTTGAAAAAAATATTTGTTTTGATAAATAGAGTTTGAAAAAAATATTTTTTTTGATAAATAGATTTTGAAAAAAATATTTTTCTGATAAATACATTTTGAAAAAAATATTTTTTTGATAAAAAGAACTTTTTTAAAATATTTTTTTTGACAAAAGATTTTTTTTTCAACAAAAATAAACGATTTTTTTTTTAATTTTGCGTACACGATTCAATTTGTGCCCGACGATCGCGAATTGTCATAAGCACGAGGAGAATGTAGATCCGCTCGTTGTGTCACCGTTCAAAGGGGCAGTTAGCGAAGGGGGCGAAAAAAAACAAACAAAAATAAAAACAACAGTTGGATAGAAATTGCGAAAAGATCGTCGTGGATGTGGGTCAAGTCTGCGACAGGTCGTCTGCCCGGTCGAACGATACTCGAAAACCTTGAGATTTTCTCGTAACGAAAAAAAAAAATATTAAAAAAAAAAAAAAAACAGGACATTTATGCATTATGAAGGAAAAAAAGAACGAGCATGTGTACACGCCAATAAACAATTCAACGAGACTGAGAACAGAATTGCCGTACAATGTACGCTTGTGAATGAATTAATAATTAATCGTGCGTTAAAGAAAATAAAAAGTAAAAGGTTATCGCGTGCGATAAAAAAAAAAATGAGTATCGTTATTCATCGAAACAAAAATTATAATTAATAACAATAGCAATAGTAATAATAATAATAATTATTATTATTCCAGATTTTCAATTGCCGAAAATATGAATTCAATTAATTAACAATTAGCATGCAGCTAATAATAAAAAACGAAACGTTTCCAAAATTACGACTCTTATTGTTTATTACACATTATTGTTTCAATAATCAACATGTTAAAGACATCTCGAAATTATTCATAATTCAAAAGTATTCGTTAAAATAATTATTATTCATTTCATTGTTCATTAATTTTCATTCAGTGTATTCATATTTTTTTAAAGAATTTTATATTTATCATGAATTTAATCAGTATTAAAATTAATAATTTTTAATAATTAAACTTATCTGTTGAAATGGGAATTTATAATGTTTCAGAATAAAATCGCCTTTCTCTTTTGCGCGAGCATTTTTTTTTCCCATCGTTGAAGGTCTTTCGTTATCTGTGAATATATATATATATATTTACGGTAAGAAAAATTAAACGAAAAAAATCAACAAATTACTTCTAATTCGGTTTTGTTAAAAACGACTTTTTTTAAATGTCAAATTAAACGAAGAAAAAAGTTTTTTTTTTCTTTTTCTAAACTTTTAATTTCATTTTTATGATGGTAAAACTATATATGTATATAAAATGAAGTTAAACCTTTTTTCAAACATTTTTTTCTTTGTTTAATTCGACAATTAAAAAAATCGTTTTTAACAGGACCAAATAATAGGTCATTTATTTTTTAATTAATTTTCGTTCAATTTTTGTTTTTGCGCCCCTCCCCGTTTCGTCCAAAAGCTGTCTAGCAACGATATCGCTAATACGAATTTTAGTCTTCACGTTTGCATTTTTTGTTTTTTTTTAATTTTTTAATAATTTTTCTTTTTTTTTTCGTAAAATCAGCACACGGAAATTACAGTCTGTTTAACGAGCGTGTACGAGCGTACTAACATAACGCGACAGATTTACGTTTGAGCGAGTTTCCTATTTTCGTCTCTGTCACATGCCTCGTTTTCACCAAGGGTGCGTCACTCCCTCCCCCTCGTTACATTTATTAAATTTTATTACGTGTTACCTCATTTGTACATTGTGCAATATTGAAAGCATTTTTTTTTCGAGTCCAAGAATTATTAATTAATATTATTATTTGTCAATTTTAGTATTATCATTACATTTATAATAATAATAATGATTATTAGTATTATTATTATAAATTTAATATAATATGATATATTATATAGCTAAATATAATAATGTGTTATTATTAAAAAATTCTGATTATAAAAAATAATCATAATAATTATTATTGTTAGTTATATATTACATTATATTTAAATTATTATATATATATATATATATATATATATATATTTGTTTGTTTGTTTGGGTTCAAATTTATAATGTAAATTTATAAAAAATTATAAATTTAATTTTTTATAAATTTAATAATAATAATGATTATTATTATTATTGTTTATTGTTATAGTTGTTATTACGTTTAGTTATTATTATAAATTAATATTGATTTATTTGTTAAAAAATTTCGTGGATTTAATTATAAATCTTCAAGACGATTGACGAGCTGGTGTTTTTATTATTACTCCGTTGATTCGCAGATGTGGTGCAGATTGACGTGCGTCGACGAGTTCCTAAATCGAAGCTTTTACAAGCTCGGTCTGGTGGTCGGTCGACATCCCGGCTACTTCCTCATTATTCCGGTTCTTCTAGCCTGCATTTGCATAACCGGATATCAGAGGATCCATTATGAAATCGATCCGGAATATCTTTTCTCACCGATCAACGGTCCGGGAAAAACGGAACGCGCGATCGCCGAGGAACACTTCAAAGTCAATTACAGCTATTACTTCAACGTTGGCAGAATCACGAGACCGGGTTAGTGGATCTTTCGAATTTTTTTTTTTTTTTTTTTTGAAAATTTGGACATTTTTGATATTTTGTATTTCCGGTTCCGGAGAAACCACTCTTATCTATTTCCGGTATCTTTCCAGTTTATTTCCGGTTCCTTCCTGGTCTATTTCCGGTTCCCTACCCCCACCACCGCGACAAGAATGATCGATTTTTATTATTTTTTTCTGTCGAAAGTATTGGGAATATGAAAACGGGATTTTACACATAGTTGATGCAGACTGTTGAGACGCTAGAGTTTTTTTTTCGTTGAAAAATGTTAATAAACAATCGAGTTATCGCTTTTTAAAGGAAGCGTCTAAGTAAAATAGTAGTTGGTTGACTTTTGGATTTTTTTGTAATAAGACTATTGGAGTCACGAAGTTGAGCTTTTACACTTAGTTGATGCATACTATTAAGACACTCGAATTTTTTTTTTGTTGAAAAATATTAATAAACAATCGAGTTATCGCTTTTTAAAGGAAGCGTCTAAGTAAAATAATAGTTGGTTGACTTTTGGATTTTTTCCTGATAAGACTGTTTGAGTAATGAGATTAAGATTTTACACATACTTGATACAGAGTATATATATGCTCCAGTTTTTTTTTCGCTGAAAAATATTGATAAACAATGGAGTTATCGATTTTTAAACGAAACATCGAACATTGATGAATTTTTTTCCGAAAGGAAAATGGTTTTTCCAACGATTTAATTGAACTCTGAATAATTGAAATTGAAGAAAAAATGTCGTTTTCATGGGTTTTCTCGTCGCGTAACATGTCGAACGTTCGTTCCGCAGGTCGATTCGGGCACATAATCGTCATACCGAAGGACGGGGACAAGAACATGCTGCGGAGCGTTATCTGGGAGGAATTGACGCTCCTCGACGAGATCATTAGGAACGCGACGGCGACTCACGACGGCGTGAGCTTTACTTACGAGAAAGTTTGCGCCCGATGGTTCGATCAATGTTTCATGAACGATATTCTCAACCTTCGTTACGTTATCGAGTACGTTGATTTTTTTTTTTTTTTATAAATTTAATAAAAATAAATTTAATTTTGTAAAAATAAATTTCCTTTTCTGTACATTTACGAAAAAAAAACGTAATTTTTAAAAAATAAATTTTCTTTCCTATAAATTTACGAACAAAAATTAAATTTTTTAAAAATACATTTTCTTTTCTATATATTTACGAAAAAAAAATTATTAATTTTCATTTTTATAAATTGATAAAATTTTTTTTAATAAATATTATAAAATGCAAAAAATAATTTAAGCATAATTAAATATTGCACGAACTAGTCATTTCTTTTCTCTAAAATTATTCAACGACTCTCAAATTATTAACAAAAATTCAAAGGAAACAAAAATTAGTTGAAATAACAATAAAAAATGATAAAAAATTATTATAAAATACTGTATAAATAAAAACACTGATGATAACAATAGGGATAATTGGCATAATCATTATTACCGTCACGATCATAACTTTTATGTTTGGAACGATAATAATAATAACGAAAAACGTCCACCAATCAAATGATTATTATAATTGCGGCTATTAAATATTTCTCAAGATGTATTTTTATTTTTTTTTTCTTCTTTTTTACTTATCAGTGACAATATTATTGCGGCGGGGTAATAACTTTATCCTACTTTTCCTCAGCGACGTCGAGCGACGTGAATTAAATCTCACGTTTCCGGTAATGCTGAATCCCGTGACGTGGGATGCTCATCTATTTCCGGTATTTTTCGGTGGTAGCGTGATAACGGAGGATTTGACAATCGAGACCGTTCCCGCCGTGCAATTGGCCTATTTTATCGCGGCCGATAACAAGCACCAGGACGCCATGTGAGTTTCTTTGGCTTTATAATAAAAAAAAAAAAAGAAATAAATAAATATTTCTAACAAGTATTAAAAACAAATAAATAATAATAAATTAAAATTTCACGAATCAATAAAATATAAATAATACATTAAATAAGAAAATAATCTATAATTAGGAACGATGATAAATCATATTTAATAAATAAATTATTATAAACAATAAATAACTAAATAAATAAAAGAATAAATTATTATAATTCATTACAAATAATAACAATTCAAATTGCAGTAAAAGGTGTAATAATTTACGAATAAATAATAATGCAAAGAAAAACAGTAATTTTCATAAACAATGTTAATCAATATTTATAATATATATTTAAAATATTATAAATTATAAAAAAATCAGTCAACAGTGCTAATCAATATTTATTATAATTTGATAATAATTTATACAAAATAAAAAAATTAAAATAATAATAATAATTGACGTTATTTATTTCTATTGAAATAA
The DNA here is from genome assembly GCA_030523105.1 of Ophioninae sp. A BG-2022a. Taxonomy (NCBI): domain Eukaryota; kingdom Metazoa; phylum Arthropoda; class Insecta; order Hymenoptera; family Ichneumonidae; species Ophioninae sp. A BG-2022a. The sequence goes on from JAPYZI010005207.1 coordinate 5,231, forward strand.
ATAATTAAAAAAAAAAATGGATATACGCGATTGGTGCGACGGAAACGTCGTTTCGTTTTACAAGCAGTACCCACTCGGCGATGATTATCGGAACGCGTTTGTAAGAGGCGTGTGATCGGAATCGAAATTATCGAGAGTTCCCTCGATAGATCATTATTATACAAAGAATAGATCGCGGGAGGCCCGTACACGTGTGTAAATTCTTGTACGTGTCTCCTGCGAGCGAATATCCTCGAGAAACAAGGCAAAGCGCCAAATTACACGCGAGGAAAGTTCGCAAGGATCCCGAATGAAATCTTCGAGATTTTCTTCTCGCCAGCTTTCTCTATCGAGAAGAAAAGCTCGAAGATTTTTTTCCAATTTATTTTTCGGTCGCTGAGGATCGGGCGAAAAATCAATTTGAAAAAAGCGCTCGTAGAGCACTTCCGGTATTAATAAATTAATGGAAGTGACCCATTCTTTTAAGTAGTTAATTAATTAATTAATTGGATTGATTCATATTTTTTTCACGACGTCATTAATCAATTATAAAATTATTTAATTAATTAATTAAGGAATGAATTCTATAATTTTTAATAAATAACTTTTACCGCACGATTTTATTAATCTTTGATTAATTAATTAATAGAATTAATCAATAAAATCGTGCAGTAAAAAAATATAAATAATTTACTGGAAATTATTTTATTAGTAAATACGCGAATAATCAATAAATAAATAATTTACCAATTCTATTAATCGATTTGAATAATTAAGGTCAGTAATGAATATTACTAATTAATTTTAGTGAAAAATGTTATGAAAAATGAATGTTTGATTCGAACGAATTGTTTAAACAATGGCAGCGGCGCAGCTTGGGAGGAAGCGTTTCTAAACGTGGTCGGTGAAGCTGAGGATAGCGGCCGGTTCGAACACATAAGCACTGCCAGATTCGCCTCGAGAACCCTCGAGCTCGAACTCGAGGCGAACACGAAAACCGTCGTGCCTTACTTCTCGAGCACTTTCGCGATAATGGGATTGTTCTCGATCGTAACCTGCATGATGACCGATTGGGTGCGCAGCAAACCGTGGCTCGGACTACTCGGCAACGTTTCCGCTGCCCTCGCTACCGTTTCCGCTTTCGGACTCTGCATGTACATCGGGGTCGATTTTATCGGTATCAACCTGGCTGCTCCCTTCCTCATGATCGGTGAGTCGACGACTTTCGTCTTCTTTTCTTCCATTATTTATTTTACCGATTTTCCTCATTTTCTATTTTTCTTATGTATTTTTGTTCCTTTCATTTTTTATTTTATGTATTTTTTTTTTCCTTTCATTTTTTATTTTATGTATTTTTATTCGTTTCATTTTTTATTTTATGTATTATTTTTCCTTTCATTTTTTATTTAATGTATTTTTTTTTCCTTTCATTTTTTATTTTATGTATTTTTTTTCCTTTCATTTTTTATTTTATGTATTTTCCTGCATTCTCCATTTTTTTTTACATTCTTTCCTGCTTTCATTATTTATTTTACGTATTTTACCGAATTTTCAACTTTTTTCTATTTTTTCTGCTCTCAATATTTATTTTACCTATCTTTCCAGAAATTTCGAATTTTCTTTCATTTTTTTATCTCTTCATTTCACGATTTGGTTCGTTTATGGTTTTTTATATTTTTTAAATATACATTTTTTGTATACTGTTACATTTTTGTAACCCAAACAAACACTATTTTTTTTTTTTAAGTAATTTTAGACTTTTTTTCATTATTTAATCGTTTTTGGATTTTTTCAATATTTTTGTAAATGCAAATTTTTACGATATCGAAATAATTACCAGCGCATTTTGATTTTGGTAATTTTGATTATGTATCCGGACGAGAGTGTTTTAAAAATAACTGCATTTTAATAAAACATTAATAATCCATTGATTAAAATGCTACTAAAAATGATAAAAATTGTCGCACGCAATTTCTCGTTAAAAAAAAGCTCGTTTGCAAGACTTCGTCGCTCGTAATACGAATATAAAAGAAACGCGTAAGGAAAACGCAGTACTAGAGGAAACCTCGTTTGACAAGCTCGTCGTGAATACAAAATCATTATTTGCGGTCCAGATGCGGAATTTTCCATGGGCACGGGCGACATCTTTTTTTCTTCTTTATTCCTTCTAGAAAATGCAACGTAAATGGGAACGACGCGGACAGAATAAACATTTTTTACATTACGTAAACGTTTCAGTAACTATGTGCGGATTTTACGAAAACTGGAACGATCGGAAGAGAAAGGAATTTAATTTAATAAAAATGATTAATAGTTTAATTATTAATTATTTAGTAAATAATTAAGTTAAAATTTGATTAAATCATTAATTTAATAAATTGTTTTGTTTGGGTTTGTTTGGGTTAATTAATTATTAAATAAATTGTTTTATTTGCTAGCTTCGACGATATAAAAATTAAACAATTTTTTTTTTCGGAATATACAACGATAAATAAAAATAATTTAAATTATTGACGTAATACAAATTTCTTAAATTAATAAATAAATTAATTTTTGTTAAATTAGTATTTATTCAATAAATTTCGGTCTATGAATTATACGATAAATTCTATTTAATTTATCTTAATTTTAATAGAGAATTTAATAATAATTAATAATATTTAATAATATTTTTATAATATTTTATTTTAATCTTAATTTATTTAACAGTGGGAGGGGGGAAGGGCAAGAGAGAGAAAATTAGATACATGAAACGAGGGAAAACCAATAGGGGCTACGCAACAGGTGGAAGTTTTTCCCGACTGTGTGGAAAGAAAATTGCCGATCGGTACGGAATATACGCGGAGAACACACAGGGCGGATACGTAACATTTCGCAATCGGGCGCAATGAGACTTATATACGGGTTAAGCGTATTCGTGACGTGTATCGGAGGGGTCGCGTGTGCGTGTGATTCGCGTGTCCCGGGACCGCGCAATGGCCATCTTTCGTGAGTACGCACTTGCGCGATCGTAACACCGTCATTTTTTGAGCTAAAGGCGATTCTTTTTTCTTTCTCCGTATCGTCTCGTAATCGTGTACAATCGAGTGTCGCGAGAAATATCGATTTGCAGCTGAAAAATACTGATTGGCCTTCCTTACAGCTCTACGACGGCCATTTTTTAAATTTCGTAATAGCCATCTTGTTAAGCTCTCGAAACACTGCAACTTTTGTTTGAACAATTTTTCGATCAGATCTACCATTCTCGAGATATCGGATTGTTCAATTCGATGGGGTACACCCGGTATACCGAATTTTTCAAATGCGGATATCTCGGCCAATTTTCGTCGTACGACGCTCAGAAAAAAAGCGTTTTACTCGCAACGACACACCCTATCGACACATAAAATAATCTCCTTCGGTTTAACAACACCCTGTACTCTTACTTATTTGATCAGCGATGGGTCGTACATTATTTTTATCATTCCACGTTCGCTTCTTTCACCGTTACGTGTCCGTGGTGTGTCGCATACCACGGGGGAACTCCCTTGAATTCCGTCAATGCAAATTTCAGTCGATTTGCTATACGAGGCTTAAAAAAATAAGGAAAAAAAAAATATATATGTAACCTCATTCTACTTTGGGAGGACTTCGTCCTTCGCGGATTCTCATTGATATTAATCGCGGTACGTGCGAACGTTTGACCCTCGTTGATCGATTTTAAAAATAAATAAATGAAAAAAGTTTGTAAAAAAATATATCTGAGAAATTGATTAAGAAATCATAAACATTATTTATAAAAATGGATGATTTTCAATACAATTAGAAAATGAAACAAAATTAATCTGATAAAAATTCGTAATATTAATAATCCTAATTAAATTATCATTAAATCAATTGTATTAATTTGATACAAAATTAATAGAATTAATTTCCTCAGAAATTAATTAAATAAATTCGAATGCAAAATAATAAAATTCATATCGCAAAAAGTTTATCGTTTTCGTTCCATTAAATATTATCAAAATTCATTTAATCAAAAGTTGATCGAATCGATTAAAATGAAATATAATAAAATTAATAAAAAATAATAAAATAACCTTTACGAAAAATTAATTATGAAAAATAAGGTAAAATAAATTTATAAATTGATTCGTCGAAAAAACAAAAAAAAAAAATGTTCTCGAGCTCCACGGATTAGATATTTCGTAGTATTAGATCCATTCCAGACGTGATTACGAAAGTGTGTTTCAAACGTTTCACGCGTAGAACTACGCTGAATTTTTATATTCATAAGTCTTCGTTAAATTTGAAAGTCGGAAGGTGGGGGGGAGGGGGGGTGCTTATTCTATAGTTCGAGTTTGTTCGCAATAAAAGTGACCGATCGAGACGCTCGTTGCTTCACGAGCACCGAGACGGGGACGTCTAAATGAGCGGATGACTTCCGCTTTTCGCGCAAACGACGAGTTCATACCATTCGCGTCGTCCTCCGAGCACCGCTGTCCCCGTCACCCAAATTAATATACAACCACGTACAGGGTGACTCGTTTGAATCGACCTCGTTAAATAATCAGTATTATTATAAATAAAAATGTCTGAATAATTAATAATTGTATTAATAATAATGATAATATTTATGAAAATAAAATATGATAATAATAATAATAAATTGAAAAAAATTGTGGTTGTTATAAAAGTAATATAAAAAATGTTGTAATAAATAAATGAATAAATAAAATGAATACCAATAAATAAATTAATTTGTTAATTAAATTAATAGTAATAATAGAAAAGAAAATAATAATATTAATAATGATAAATTCGAAAAATTGTAAATATTTTTGAAAAATGTAAAAAATAATTATATTTAATTTGAACTTGGATCTTCGTACTCCAGTTGTGACAAGAAAAAAAATGCCATCTGATGACGTTTTTTTGGTAATAGTTAAACTGCGCGATCTCTAAAACTCTTCGAGTGGATTTTTTTACACGGTACACCCTGTAGATTCCACGCTAATATGAAGGCAATGTTTCGGCGTTTTTGCCGCCCGTAAGATTTCGTTTGGGTTGAAAGTAAGAAGAATAGGGGCACGGTTTATACATTTATGGAAACGTTCCACCTTTCTCGATCTCTATATACAACTTGTGAAAATTGTTAAAATTACAATGCGCATTCCTGGGCGTTTTTTGCCAAGTTTTATTGGTTGGTTCCACACGGAACTCCACAATTGCCTCGACTTCCGGGATCTTTTGCGTAATCCACTTTAGACTTAGGCATTTTTTGATGCAATTATTATATGAGTAAAATAATTTTTTTTTTGTTAGATTTATTGGCATTTTTTTCTCCCGTTTTAAAAAAATGAATATCTTATTAAACTCCAATTTCTGCAAGCTACAGCAGGGAAAAATGTCAAACAAATATTCCCGAAACGTTTTTCGCATTTTCCCAGTCTAATTTTGTACTTTTGACTAAAACTTGGGCATATCCGTAAACAGCAGAAAATTTCCGATCAAATACACCCTTTTAATACTTAAAAAATGGAAAAAAAAAATTTTCGACCACCCAGGCCACTTTTCCGGAATCTTGAAAATCACGATATTTCAAACGGTCGTAGGACGAGCTCCTTATGAGCTATGGAGGTTCATCGGGGGAGTTTAAAAAAGGATTTTGCCTGACTTAAATAATGGCGTTGGATTCATATCGATAGCTACCATAGTTTTCCCGGAAAGTCCACTTGAAAAATCGCTAAAAAAAACGCAAAGGGGTATGTATGGAAAAATTAGCAAAAATCGATGGTCCAACTTTGAAAT
>JAPYZI010005208.1:0-10992 GCA_030523105.1 Ophioninae sp. A BG-2022a
CGGAAAAAGGGTAGAAAAGGGTCTTCCGGTTGGATTAATTCCGAATCGAAGAGTACCACGCCCTGCCCACGAGAGAAACGAAAATTTTGATACCCGAAACTTTACGTTTCGAGAAAAAATGGCGGAGAAATTTACGAAAAAGTACTTCGATTTCAGCAATTTTCATGTATCGTTGCGAAATCCGTAACAATTCAGAGGTTTGAAACTATCGGATACTCGCGGCAATGGTGACGGTCACAAGTGGTGATCGTTGAAGGGGACGACACGGGGCTAAGGTCGAGTGGTTGCGGAAAAACGGGGTCGAGGATCTATGAAAGAACGGACGGGCGCATCCACCCGGGCTGAAAGTAAAGGGCGAGGGAGTGGGGCGACCCTTTAGGTATTAACGACCGAGAGGGATTACGCATGTCCTAACAGCTGCGCGCATCCTTCCTGGGCGGGTTCCCTAACAGCGACCAATAAACGACCGTCCACCGGTATCATCCACTTCTCTATCGACCAATGACGAACCAGGCGTCTATCTGCGAGGGTGTCATCCGACCAGTCCCTAACGGACGATGCTATCATTGAGGAGGAGAACGAGGAAGAGGAGGAGGATGAGGAGGATGAGGGGAATTGCGCGCCACCGAGTACTGGTCATCGATCCTGCTCGCTCTTAGCTCACGGATCTTTTGTCCTGCTAACGGTCACCCATCCCACTCTCAGACTCCTTTGGATAACCGACGCGAAAGCTACCTGCAACGTTTCGCTGTAACCTCCATTTTTTTCCTCCTTTCTTGTTTATTTTATTCCAGCAATAACGCAGGAATTGTAAATTCCAACGGTCATCGCTCCGGGAAGAGGATTTCAAAGTTCCACAGCTTTCACGACCGCAGTTTAGCTCCAGCTGAAAAAATGAATGATAAAGTTGGAATCGTATTCAGAAATTAGGCGTTTGACACCTGTCAATAAATTCATGATAAACTCGGTAAAAAAATTAGATCAACTTTATGAAAGAAAAAAAAACAGAGCTGTTTAAATGAAATTGATGAATAACGAAAATAACGAATTTATAAAAATAATTGAATAAAAAATTCGATTGAATTGAAAGACGTTTCAAGTTATGGTAAATAACGAATTATTCTTAATTTCGTAATTTCTCTTCCCTCGATTTTCGTCTCTCACTTGTCCTCTTTTATTTTAGTCGTCCTTGTTCTTTTTTACATTTTTTTTTTGGTTATATTCAGCATGTTTCTTTTTTCTCACTATTTTGTTAATTCGTTTCTTTTTTCTTGCAAATCTATTAGGTATCTTCTAAATTTATTGTGATTTTTCTGTTATCAGTTAGCGATCGTTGGTAAGAATCGTTCAGGGTTGGCAGCTGCCAACAAAATTGCCATCGCCGAACGAGTTTGGTGCACGAAAAAAGAAAAATGCATTTTTTCCAATTACTCGTGACGTCGTTGGCGCGAAGAGAAAAAGATGTCTACGACGTATTTTGCATTGGGCGGTGCAACCAGGATTGATCGTAGATCGAGATCGCCACGGATATTATCCCGAACAGTGTAAAAAGAGGAAGCCAAGCTACGCGGGATATTAACCGGTTCGACTATTATGCGTTCGAGGTTTTTGGAGATCGCCGTTAACGAAACGCGTTAATGGCTTCGGGAGCAGCACACCCTTGTTTTGTATAGAAGCAACGTTTGCTCAGGCTACTGCAGGATCGAATGATCCTTTGATGTAGCCCGATTAATCTTGAGCGTGGAACAGGTTGTGATCCTCGATAAAGGATATCTGACTTCTCAGTTGATGAACGAGGATGAGCAACAAAATGTAAAAAAGGAGTTGAAAGCTTGTAGAGAAATTGCCACTTGCCAAACTTCCAAAACTGATGGATGAAACGGTATCATTGCAATCCTGATGCGAAGACAAACGATGATTCGTTAAAACCCAGCTATTGAGATTCGATGAGCATTGAAACTCTGGTGAATTCCGGTCAACAAAAAATCATCAAAATATTTTTGATAAGGTTCCGTTTGGTTGAGTCAATGATTAGCCAATATTGGAAGCCTACCGGTTGATCCGATGGCTTTCATCGAAGGGCCCGAGGAACAGCGACAGGATAAAAATCAGAGGCAAAAGCAGTAGCAACGATGGAACGAAATAGGGAGGACAGGGGAAGTTCGGCGAATCGCTTGACAACGCGGCCAACACAAAGTCACCGGACTTTCAAAAGCTTCCACCTGTCCTCGTTTATCCGTACATAGGTATAGAAATCCACCGTAAAAGGATCGGGCCAGAATTGAGTTCATTTTGCCAGGATCCGAGTCCTTCGTGTGTATCCGCCGTCGCTTTCCGAGAGATCGTAAATTAATCCAACTAGCTGGTGTATAGCAGCGGTGATCCTTGAGGCATTTGCCCCTACCAGCCAACTCTCGTTCCCCTTGTCCTTTCCTCGTTAGGGGTTGTAACCACCAGAATATTAGCGCCGAGCCAACCGACTGTGCTCGTCCTGATCTTGATAACGAGTACACCGGTAATGCTGTCCTTTGAGCTACAACCGCTCCACCAACGGCCGTCAGCCGTACACGGTATGCACCACTTTGACGACGCTGCGAAGCCTGATCGCTCGGGCTAAAACTACCCGTCTGTTTCTCACCCCCGAACAACCAATGACCATGCATGCCTTGACTTGTTTCAACCAAACGCAAAAACCGCCAGAACAAATCCGATGAAAACAAAGACTTTCCATTTGGTGATCCTATTGGAATTCAATGGTAAAACCGTATTTATCAAGGTTCGACATTTTTTGTAGGAGGATGAAGAGCTAATGTTGGAGGAGAAAGAGATGTAGTGTTTTTGGTTATTCGATGATCAAGTAAACGTTTTTTCTTTGGCATTTGGTGCCAGGTTGATGAGAAAACGATCAAAAATAGCTGAGATCATTCCACAGTGAAAATGGCTAATACCAAAAGGAAAATGACGATTCCAAGAAAAAAATAAAAATTCCAGGATGACAAGGTCAATCGTAGAGGGATGAGGTAATCCTAGGAAAGAAAATCCAATCTCAGAACAAGAAGGACAGTCCCAGCAGAAAAAGGACAATCCGAGGGCGAAGAGGACTTCAACTTGACTGTTTAACTCAATAAAAGAAAAGTCTGTTTCAATCGTTGAATCATTAATCTCACTTCAACTCCCAATATTCTTGAAAGTCCATAAAAAAAACGAATATGCAAAAGTAGTTCAGTGAATTTCGCGAAATTACAAAACAATCAATTAAATTGATAAAAAGTCAATAGAATATAAATCAATTTATCGAAAATACACAAATTTTACGACATTCTGAAAAAAACCAGCGGAACAATATAAAAATCGTAGGCTCTTCTCGTTCAGGGATAAAGTGTAGAAGTGACTTTGGTGAACGTAGACCATACGAGACCACGACCGAAAGACACATAGGGTGAAAACCGCATCGTCAATTGATGATCGACATCAAGCGACGAGGGGTGAAAATCACGTCAAGGTGTACACATATGTCTGGCCCGGTTTGAGCGGAGCCCCAAAACGAGGAGTTCCGTCGAATCCTTAGCAGTGTATCATTGGCGGAGCAGTTGATGACCCGTGAACCGACCCAACCTGTCTTCAGGTCCATCCTGCTGGTTTTACTCCGAGTAGAGTTTTTGTTAGGGAACAATCACTCCGCAGGGGGTCGTTAGGAGCACCCCAAAGGGAGTCTTCGTAGCTTCGGTGTCTGTTTATTTGTCATTCGATAGCTAATTCATTAAAAGGCGACGAAGCAGGGAGAAACAACCAAGAGGGTGGAATACGGGAACATGGCGTTAGGGTGCAGCAACTCCATGAAATATTAAGCCAATTTTAACCCATCTCTACCACCAAGAATAATCTTCATTCGTCTTGATAATGCGATGACAACTGGTTGATTACCAATATAAAAAAAGTGTTCTAAAGTCATTTGGTTCTGAGGATACATTGACGAATGAAGCGGTATCGACGTAAAGTCGAAAAGATGGATCAACTTGATGTGGACTATTGCCTCGTGCTTGGACATCGTTGTTAGATTAGGAGGTTTGGCAACGCCATTTGGGCAAGTTTTCAACAGCCAAGAAAAAAATGCCGCAGACAATCAGGTTGCAACTTTCAATCATTCGACAGGTTGTAAAAACTGCCAATAATGTACTCCAAAAGCTTGTCCATGATTATTAGCTTCCTCCATCATTATTAAGCTAAGAAAAACTACTAATAATCATCAGAATCTTTGCCAATGTGAATTGGGCAAACCTGAAAAGCCAAAAAGGAGTTGGTATAGAATATGACCGTTCAAACGTCCATTAAAGTCCATCAGCCAGGCGAAGCTAATCCAAACTATTCACGACGAACATTTCAACGTAATATAGCAAAAATGAAATCCAACCAGAAAAAAAATGGAAAAGAAGACTATATCCCAACATCCTGAAGGTTTCCTTAGCTAGGAAAACTTCGCAATTGACTGATTATTCAAATAATCAGTAAATCAAGCCTGCTGATCAAGAAAACTAACTGCCACAGAATACAACTGTTTCCAACTTCCTCAACTACGAACCATTAAGAAAAAAAGGCTTTTGATGTCTTCAGAGCTCAGCCAAATTGATTAATTTCCACCAATCCACTATCTCTCCAGCAATTCGAAATCTACGTAACGTCATAGTTTGGTCCGACGAATCATAAAAACTGAACGATTTGAGAAAAAGTGATCGCAAGGTCATCTTCGGTTGTTTTTTTCTCATTGAAGGTAGGAGCAAAAGCCGAAAGTCGCGAAGACAAATATAATTGATGTCGCGTGTTGGCTCGTGCTTAGACATCGGGCACGAGGCTCCCAGGAGAACACGTATACCGCAGGTGGGTCCGTGTTATTACAGACGAGGCTCCGTAATACCGAAGGTCCTTAAGACCTATATCGAGATGAGAGACTCGGCACGCTCCACAGAGCGACCCAACCGGGGAGTGGAGGAAAGTAAAAAGAAGAAAAAAGACGACAAAAAAACGATGAAGGTAAAGAGAGAAGAAGGGGAATGGAAGAGAGAGGAAGAAAGGAGCCGGTATTAGGACTAACCGCCGGGGACCCGTGCCTACACAGGTATACCTGGTGAAGTCGTTATCGCGATGCTGCTCGAGCGGGGCCTGACCGATGTAATCTTGGCCGGTACCACGCGCCCGAGAGACTTTGGCATCCGTTCTAAATCGTCCCTTCGAGGCATCTGGAGCGTCCGTGGTACTAGGCTACCCACGGTATTGGTACCTCATGATGGAAGGGCCGAAAACGTTATTAGGTATGAGCCGAGTGTGTGACCGAGTGCCACCATTGAAGACGTCCAAATCCATCGATCGTACCCATCGATACCCAACGAATTGGTACCTCCGAATAAAAGACTGGCCGCTGACGAAGAGATCAGAAAAATGACACACTCTTTTCGACAATCTGACCCAAGAAATCTCATGAATAATCTTCATTCCTGCGCACTTGTTTCTTACCCTCGGTTTATAGAGGAATGAATTTAGACCCTCCAATTCACAAGAAACACCCAAGGGGACCGACACTGGATTTATTGCTTGGCCACTCGATGATCGACGTCCACCAGTTAACGAGGATGTTTATGGGGAATTTAGATTTTATCGCTACGTCGATTCGCGATTGTTGAGCAGCTGATTAAAATTTAAAGAACCTACCTCGAAGAAGCTTCTCAATTGGTCGAGTGCAATCGTCTTCCTAGGGATTTTACCTATGGGGAATTAATCGTGGAAAATGGAAAGGAAGGTTTGGCCTTGATTGATGTTCCAAAGCTTCGTTGATGAAACGAAACTTTTATAGGGACATTACTGTTGCTGATTGATGCGAATTTGTTAATTATGTCTGCATAATTTGGTGGATAAGTTCTGGAAAAGTCTTCTGTTACAGATTTGTTAATCGCATCAGGGTAAGATTATACAGCGAAGGAAAAATTCCAACGACGTTTATAGTTGCAACTTTTCCGGTGTTATTTGTACATGCATCAGCAGCCAAGAAAAACTGGCGGAGAAGAGGATCATTCCAGCTTCCTCGATCGATGGAGAATAATTGTTAATGACGTTCATCAAGAGCTTTGCCAACGTCGTTCAACAAGAGTGGCCACCCGGAAAAACTCAGAAAAATCAAAAACCCTAGGAACGTCATTCACTGTTCCAGCTTGTCCATTTCGGTCTGCCTCCAGATTGTCCAACTGAATCGTGGTTGCAATTAATAAAATAATAATATTTATAAATATATAATTATTCAATTCTTTTTCAATATTTATGTAAAAATAAAAATTTGGTATAAATTTTAAACAATGATATATATATATATATATATACAATTATTTTATCCCCATAAATATCAACAATTTAAAAATAAATAAAAAAATGTATCCCACATCGGTGATTTATTTGGTTGAATCAAAGATGCAAACTTCCAATTTCGTTCAATATTAGAAGGGTCGCCACTGTGACCTTTGATCAAGCAGAGAACTGGCAATCGTTCCAACATCCTCCAACCGAATCTACCGAAAGTTCAGAGTCGAAGGTGAACGATTCCTATTCCTAAAGGAAAAGGCACAATAGTCGAAGTTACGAAGAGCCGGACATCAGCAAGTCGTGAAGAGCGGAAGGGTAGGCGTGCAATGTGCCAGGGAGGCGGGCCACCCCTGCTTTTCCGTAGTACCACGGCCTCCTCCGGCAACCACCACCCCACCCGTCATTCGCGTGATCCGGTGGTGGAGAGTCGAGCTCGATTACGCCTGTGGAAAGAGAGGAAACGAGGGAAGTGGCGCGCGCGACCAGCTTTTCAATTCTGTTAGCACCCTACTACCGTCGAATGAGGATAGCAGCCCCGGGGGAGGTGGCGAGTTATTCGAGGGCCCATGGGAAGCGTTTTTGGAAGAAGAGCGAGGCGCCGAGAGCCGCACTTGGAATCAGTAGAACGACCTCTGGACACGGCTACGATGGTAGCTGAAATCGTTGCGACACTTCGATGAAGATCCTGGACTTTTTGTTCCCGGAGATTCTCAACCGACAAGAAAGGACAAAGTGGAATGATTGGATCGTAGATGAAGATTGAACCTGCGGGGAGTTGGTCCAGTCGTTATCAGACCTGGAAGGGTGTCTAGACCATCCAGGTCATCAGGAGATCACATAAGCCGTCATTAGACCAGTCAGCCCAGCCAGGTTATCATCGAAACGGCTACATCGTCATCAGAGTGAATCTGTCGTAATCAGAAGAAACCAGTGACCGTTAAACTAGGAAAGTCGTAATCAGACCAGACACATCGTGATCAGGCTACACCTGCCATCATCGGACCTAACAGGCCGTCATCGAACCAGTTATACCTTCAGGCCAGGCACGTTATCATCGTAAATCCTGTCGTTATTGAACCACCATCATCATCATCGTCATCATTGAGTGTCCTCCTCCTCTTGAGGATGATCCGTCACGAGGCTGGCACTTGGAATCTTTCTCTTTTTGGGTGATTCTTCAAACCGGAGCTTGGCTGGATCCATCCGGGCTTCATCCCCCTCGATTATCGTCTTCTTCCACCGTTTCCTCGGATCGTCAATCTCCTCCTCCAGCTTCCATCTCTGCCTCTCCTCCAATTCTGCCTTTCTCTCTCCGCTGTTACGTCGTTCCCTTTTCCAGTTGGACACGCGAGAATCTCGTCCTTTCTTCCCACTTCATCACGCTCGCTCGTCCTGGCCGCGCATTTGTACCCAGAGAAAGAGAGAGAGAGAGAGAGAGAGAAAGGGAGCGGGAGAGAGAAAGAGAGAGAGAGAGAAAGAGAGAGAGAGAGAGGGAGGGCTGATCGTTCCTGTGCTACGTTCGCACTCGTCTGTTCCTTGGCTACCTGGACTGCCGGGCTACGCGGCATCCGCCGATCGCACAGTGCCGACGAGCTGCTCCGGTGAGGCCTCGTGGTCTCTCCTGCGGCCTCTTCACTCACGCGGGAGACCAAGCACTCTTCGGATTCACGCCGGATTCGCTCCCCAACGTTCGCACGGCCCGCGTCCTTATCCTCATAAATTTCACCTTTTTTCCCTCCTCTTTCTTCTCCAGTGTTCTCCAGCCAACCCAAACCAACCCAAACGAACCTCAGTTGAATAGTTCCGGCGGGGGTGGTTTTCCAGTTTTCGGGGGTTGTTTCGCGCAACTGGAGAACTCTTTGGTCGGTTTGACAGACCAACGAACAGTGAGGGGTAGGAACGTTCCAGTGATCCACGGAATGTCCATTTTCTAGTGTTTTTTTTTTTTTTCGTCTCGATCCTCGTCGAAATTTTTGAGACAGTGTAATTTTTGAACGAAAAGTGACGTTTAACAAGAAAAAAATACGACTTAAGAAACTCGGTAGAAATCATCGTCTGGAACTTCGAAGATCCTGGAGAACTTTGAATTTACGAAACGACGAAAGGTACGAATTTCTTTGGTTTTTTTCCTCTTTGGAATTTTGGATTTTGAAGCAAATTTGTTCTAGCTTTTCTTAAGTTTTTCTTTGGTACTTTACTTTTTTTCTAATTCGTTGTTTATTTTCAATTTGTTTTAATTTTTATAGAGTAATTCCAGCTCGTCAATTTTGGAGCCGATTTTTCTCAGTTTTCCTTAGGTTTTTTATTCGTTTTTTTTTTACTTTTTGGTTATTCATGGTTTTTTCGCGTTGTATTTTTGGCTAGTGTCTATTTTTGAATGAGTTTCCCCTAGTTTTCCCTAGAATTTGTATACTACTGTTTTTTTTTCTTTTTGCTAATTAGCTGGAGTCAATTGCTGTATGTACTAGTGTATTTCTGATTGGTGTATTCCTAACTGAGGTCCATGTTCGAGATTTCCTCTAGTTTTCCCTAAATTTGTTTTACGTTTTTTACTGCGTGGTTACTCATTATTTTTAAGGTTGTTTTTCCAGCTAGTGGAAATTTTGAAGGTTTCTTCTAGTTCCTCCATGAATTTTTTAACGTTTTTTTACTTTTTGATTAAAAGAAAAAAATTATTTCGATGTATCTTCAAGATGCACCAATTTTAGAAATCTTTCCTAGTTTTTTTAATAAAATATTTTTTCATGTCTTTAATTGTGGCTTCTTCATAATTTTTTTTTTTTTCGTTACACTTTTACAAGTCAATGTTTTTTTTTGTTCGGATAACGAAAATCATCCCCTTTCCTTATAAGGGCTAGCCCTTATCTTGTCAATGATTTTTCTCGCTGTTGCGATATCGTTGGTACAAAATCCGACGTCGACGATGATGATGATGATGATGATGTCGCCATGTAGGGCTTGATGGAATAATTATAGTTCCGAGATTAATTACCGGTTAATTACCGCACGCTCGAACCCTTATACCAAGCCGAAGACGATCATGCGAATAGCTCGCGATTCAGTGAAGAAATAAGAGGCTGATAGGTAGAGATAGATGAAGAGGGAGTGAGAACTCATGTGCTCGAGAACATGAAATAATTCACGCAGATAAATCGAAAACTCCTCATATATTTATATATATATATATCAGCAGTGGTTTACGATCGCATATTTTGCATTTATAGATGCATATATAATATATATATATGAGAGTGGATACAGTGTTGAATGAATTTCAGGGGATTTCTTTTTTTTATAATATAATTAGAAGAATTAATTTTATTTTTTCGAAAAATTCCCGTGGAATTATCTTTTTTGTAAATATTTTATATTTTAATACCAATTTGCAAGAGTTTATCGATTTTTAACAAATTTGAAGAAAAAAATGAAGTAAAAAATAATTTACCATTTAATAGAGCTGCAAAAATTACTCTTTATATACTTTTGTATAATATATCAAATTTATAAACTATTGAATTATATTATTTATCATGTACATTGATAAATATTAACTCGAGTTAATTGAATTGCTAGAAAACTGATTAAATATCGCTAAAATAACAAATATCATGACTATTTATTAATATTAATAATTATTTCATATTAATAATATTCACATTAATGAATGTTATTAAAAATAAAATATATTTATTACCCGTTTAATCATTATAAATATACACACACATATATATTAATATATTTAAATATAAATATTAATTCACAATTAACATAATTATTACTTTTTCCACATTTATGATATAAATTAACGTTTAATAATTATTTATATATATATATATATATATATATATATATATATATATATATATATTAACAATGTTTCAATTAATTATACATATTTATTGACAATAAAAATTAATTCGAAATTCTTTGCGTTTAAAGAACACCCGATATTTATTTAACATTGCACATACACAAATATCGAACTATACGCGATATAAAATAAATATAAAAGTTCTTATAAAACACAAAGTTGGGAGTGCGGGCGCGAGGAGTCCGACACGCCATCGCTTCATTTAAAATGCAAATGCTCCCCGGTTGAGCTCACGGTAGGTGGTGAGACGGTGTGCGCCGTGATAATCGTGGTCGTGGTGCGGTGGTGACGGTGGTTGCGGTGGCGTGAAACCCGAGAGACCGCGAGCGTATAAGACCGGCCCGAATTATTCTAATTACCCCACCTGAAATGCTTAACCGGCTCATTCGACAGCGAGACAAAAAAGCTCAACTGGAGCTCGTTTCGTATATATATACATACACACGTATATATATACATACATTTTTTTGTTGTTCTATGTTTATATATACGTATACAGGGTGACTTCCATAACGTGGCCATGATTTTTTTGAGAATTTTCCGCGATTATTTTGGAACTGAAAAAATATTATTTTCGATCGTTCTTCAAGTACTCTTTGAAAAAAATATATGTCAGTTTCTTTTTTTTGTTTTGAATAATGTGTGCCTGAGAAAATAAGGGATTACGAAAAAAAAAAAATTAAAAAATCCATAACTTGGCCATGCTTTTTTTTTAAAGATTTTGCGCCATTATTTTGGAACTGAAAAAATATTATTTTTTATCGTTCTTCAAGTAC
>JAPYZI010005209.1:0-37236 GCA_030523105.1 Ophioninae sp. A BG-2022a
TGATAACGAATGTTGAGAATCGTGCGCACCATTTTATTATTGCAAAATAAAAAAATAAGACCAATTTGTTTTATTTTCAAAAAGCTAATTCGTTTTTTTCTTTTAGAAGGCTACAATTTTTTTTTTTCAGGAAACCAATTTTTTTATTTCTTTTAGAAGACCAGCTTATTCATTTTTTCGCGAGGCCTTTTTGTTTTTTTTAAAGGTTTTTTTTCTCAAGATACGCGGCGCTCCTATGTTGGTTAGCATATATATGAAAAAAAGATGAATCAACAAATTTGTGGTGCACTTTTAACATAATAATTTGGGTCGTACTGTACGTGTTTATCGATGATACTGCAATATTCTTATTACTGTTATGGGTTTACCATCAGATTTTTTGTGTCATAGATAACCCCTATTTATTTTAAAGTGTAAGTTTATTATGGCCTTTCAGTAACAAAAAGGGTGCGTTTAAAATTCTATGTTATATAGTAAGGATGTCAAAAATGTGCCGTGCATTCGACTTTTTAAACAGACTTAAAAGCTTATGTAAATTTTTATGTAGTACATATCGACTGCGATTAAATGTATCGAAATGAGGACAAAAATAAATGTACTGTTAATAAACACTCAGGATAATAAAATTTAAGCTAACGTGACATTAATTTCATTATGGTAACTATACATTCAAACGATCGATAAACGACGTAATGATTGTTGGTACGCCAGAATGTACCCCGTAAATGGAATATAACTACGGCAACATTTGACCACTACTGTCCCAACGATATATATAATTAGCCCCATGTTTGGTCGAAGCCTAACCCGAAGCTGTAATGACAGTTAGGGCCCAGATACGGGATGTAAGCCATTGAACAATCGGGCTGCGGTTCAGGCCCAACTTTACTGTCATCGTTGGCCCAGCTCTGGTACCGTTGTGGATCCGACTTGGGTCCAGAGTTGGGCCGGCAATGAATATAGAACTAGGCCCGTCTCGCAGCCCGATGTTGTCCAATGGCTGGTAACCTGCCGCTGGAGCGTGACTATCATTACGGCTTTGGCTCAGCCTTCAACCAGTAGTAACACCGACCCACGGCTGAGCGTTGCGTACTGTTGGGACATTAATGGGCGAATACTCGCCCAGTTGCATATTATTTCAAGGGAAGTGGGATCGCTAAGAATCCCATCATTTGTTTTCAAAGTTGACGTGGTCATTGCTTGCGCTTGTTGTGGCGTTGAGGGATGGTCCGATGTTCGGAGCATGTACACCGTATTAGTGAGCTATTACCTGTCGCGAAAGAAGATTGGACCTCGCCCAACGTGGCCCCCACGAGATGAGGGAGCGGACAGGCGGATCCATCCGTCATAGCAAATAATAAGCGAGTAAGCGATCCCCGCACGAATTCAAAACTTTGTGCGGGGATCGCATAAAGTTTTGTATCGTTAAAGTAGCAGAAGGGTTCGAATTTTTAGGAATTAAGTTATGCCCTTGCGCCTTCAGGACTCGATATTGTTCACGAAGACACCACCCGTTTTCCATTTCTCGGTTTTGCTTTTTTATTATCTATTAATGTAGGGGAGAGTAAAAACAGTAAAACTATACAAAAGAAGCCGAGGGGCAAAGGTAAAGGAGTCAGGAATTTCAAAAAATTATTACAAGGAGATGAGATTGATGGCGAGTTTCACTGTATAATGTGCAATGAAAAGTTAGAATCCCCACCGACCGAAGACTGGATCATGTACGCCATTTTTAAACTCTGGGCACATGAAAAATGTACTGCTGGCGAGACTAGTAGAGGTTTCGAGTGTGATACGTGCCAAGCGAGGAAATTTTGATATATTTATTCTTTTCGTTTTTACTTACCCCATACTATTCCCAATTCCCCCACAGGATGATCTCAATGACGTCAGGGCGTATGGGGTAAAAAGGAACAGCAATATTTTATGTTTTTGATTAGATTTGCAATCAAACGTTGATTATGAAGATATTTTCGTCGTTAATAAGTAAGCTCTTAAGTCAAGTTTATGTTGCAATAAAAGTTGATTCTGTCTATGATATTTTTGTGTTATTTTTGAGCATTCCGCCCGAGTCGAGGGGAGCTGAGACCGTTCACAGACGCTTTCGAATATTGACTAAGACGCCGTGAAGCATCGGTTAGTTCAGTTTTGCTGTGGCAGTTACAAAGCATACTATAATTTCACTTGCTGATTTTTTAAAAATAATTTTCAAAATGTTAAAGACAGGAACTAGAGACGGATTCAAATCTATCCTGAAGACCTTGGAAACCATGGGCGTGAAAATCGGCCCACAAGCTAAAAGATATGTTCTACAGCGTGATAGCTCTCGAATCGACAATTCAGATAGACACACGTGTGATGTTGTAAAACAGGCCCGAATCTGCGAAAAGGGAAGACGGTGCAGCTCTGCGTGACTTCCAAGAAGAAGAGGAAGGCCTATTATATGGTCCAGGCATAGCAGATTGACGGTGAGATGAAATTTTTAGTATAAATCACATGCATCAACTTTGAATCGCGTTTTTCTCGAAACACTATTTTTCGATATGTCAGATACTACTGCACCGATCTTGTTCGAATTTATACACCATCTTTAATATGGTATGATCCAGCAATTGGCTTAGGATTATCATGTTTGCTTTGATAGTACTTTTTCTACGAGCGGAAAACTTAAGAAAAAGTAAGTAAAAAATAGAAAGTAATTTTCAAAAGTGTACAAAAAAGTCAATTTTTGTAATTTAGAATTCACTTTAGGTCAATCGCTAGTCTTAAGGCTCAACACCACTGTGAACCCCTGTTTTTTTGCCATTATTCAAGAATTTTTTTGTGGGAAAACAGAGATATTCGAAAAATTATTTTTTATTTTGTTCGTGAATTCTTGAAGATACAAAAAAAACTTTTTTCAAATTTTTCACGCCCCATGGTGATGCTAGGGAAGCTCCCGCGTCAGGTACTGTTGCCTCTGCAGTGCTTCGCGGAACGCAGCAGAACACTCTTCAAAGTCGATCTGAAAAAAATACCGAGTTTTTTCGTTAATAATATGATATTCTGAAGAGAATATCATATTCTCTTCAGAATATCATATTATTGGATAAAAATTGCTCGATTGGATAAAAATTGCTCGAGTTCTGCTGCGTGTCCCACTCAAAAAAGTGGTTTTGAGAAAAACGCGTTCAAAGTTTTAGATTCGTAAATTTATGTTATAAATTGGAAAAAAAATTTGTTTACCTTCGATCAGCGATGTCGGCACCATATTGCTGGCCTTCAAGAAGCAAACCATTGTCCCTAGCATCTATTCTCAAACTTGTAAAGGCTCTTCTTGCCTCTTTTGCAGCATCTGTGAGCGAGCGCTCCACCAGCTCGATCCACGCTGCGTCGGTTTCAACGCAAAAATTGAAACAATTTCGGCCAATAGTTATCCCCAACATCTCCAAAACTTTCATGAGGCTTGTCTGGCCATCATTAAATAATAATAGCGCGATATCAGCTGCAATATCGATGGTTTTTTTGCTCCTGGACTGACACTTGGAGGCTATTGCCCAAACTGATTTGTTGTAGCTCTCGTTGTTGTTTTGCGTAAAGCCGCCCAAACAACACTGCAATAAAACGTCTCCGCTCAAATTTTCGAAGACTGGCGTAATTGCCTCCAATAGTTCTTCAAGAAAAGGCAGCTTCCCGTGCAGAAAGTTTGCTATGGATCTAGTCCAATTCAGATCAGGATCCCTTTTTGGTAATCGGAATCCAATCCGACATCGGATAAGATCGTGAAAGTGGAATGTATCGCTCGCAAATCGGATTCGGATCAGGAAAGTGATCCGAATCTATTCCGGACTCTAGGTAGAATCCTAATAGGGATTCGGCTTGGATCCCGACCAGAATCCTGACCCGATTCCGTTACGAACTCTACTTAGAATCCTAATCCGAAATCTTTTGATCTCGACTATAATCTCGAACTCATGAGCAAGTTCTAGTTCTATGGCGAGACAGATGCCAGGCATAAATGTAAAAATCATCTCGCGATAATTTTTTCATTTATTGCTAGAATCTGACTCGCCATGAAACTTGATCTTATTTTTCGAATGCATGGATTTGTAGTTTTAACAGCTGCTTTTCCTAGTTATCTCCGCAAATGGTGAGTTACATTTTATATCCAGATACATCGATCCGAATTTAAAATTTAAGTGAACATGTTTCATGGATAAATAAATGAACTGATACCAATTTATGTTTAATACTGATTATAATATGAAAGGATTTATGCAAGGTCGGGTAAACACCAGTGTTACAGTAAACTGTGAAAGCTTATTTTATAAAATCAGGACATAAGTATATTTAATAAAATTATCGTAATTATATTTTATAAAAATATGAAAAATTAACATAAATTAAAAAATATATGTTTTCAAATAGTTTGTTTTTCTTTTTAGTTTTTGATTTTCCTGAATATCTGTTGGAGTTGCTATGACAGGTGGAAGGAGGTACTAGAAAATCGAGATGTAGGACCGGTATTCGAGTTCAATTGAAGATATGCTTTATTACTTAATAACTGGAGAGATATGGAAAGACGATAAAAGATTCGGTGCACGTATGCGTCTTAGCGGACTTGCGTACTTGTGCGATTCTAGGCGGGATGCGAACCGCGTTGTACGCCCAGGACGGTAGCGTCCCAGAAGACAGTGGCGCTGGCAGCGCCACTCGAGCGTTCGAGTCCTTTCGCCCAAAAAGGCGCGTTCTCGTGTCGCAGTACAAATTCGGACTCAACAATATCTTTTTGTGTTGATGTTTTTTATTCATTTCGTTTTTTTTTTCGCCCGTTCTAACCTTTTGCGTTGCAAATCGCACTTCCCGCACATTTCCACGCGAAACCTTCACTGATCGGTGTGCCATCTGCGAAGGTGTCATAGTTGACCAGTGCAACTGAAATGTAATAATTTAGTTACAACGGTAAGACCCTTGAATCCCTAATTTCAATACAAGTAAAATTATAGATATTAGAAAAGTCTTTACCTTTCACACATGCTCAGAAATTCGTGGCTTTCAATAAAATTTGGTTTGCTATTTTTTTCTGCGCAGTCAATCCCGTAGCCGTCGTACGAGGAAGAAACTTCCTCAATATTGCTGACATACTCTTCGTAACGTTGTTGTTTCTATCCAGGAGTGTCTTTAGTGAAATAATCTGTAAAATATTTCAAACGATGAATATGAATACTGATACGTACCATATTTTCAATTCTTTTATCAAACGCAAATATACATGAGATGTTGTTCATCATTATAATGATAAAAAAAGATATGTAGTATTGTTGCGGCTGATCAAAGAAGAAGTCTTAGTATCGATATTCATCACCTAATAAACACTGTTATTTTCATTAGAGTTAAATGTAGCTACTAAACGATTAACAAATTAACCTTAAAATGACTAAGGCATAAAAACGGTGTAAAAGTTTACATATTTACCGACATGTATATTATTTGGTAAAAGTGCTATATATTTATATAATGGATTCATTAAAATTACCATACGCCCTTTGGGTGGCTAAAAATATGCCTTAGGACCTTTGTTATTTTTTTACATCTCATTGCTACTTTCAATATTAGAGCCGAGAAACTTACTAGGACTTCCTTCATTTTGGCATCCTCTTGCAGCTTCTGTTCGAAGATTTCGAACTGCTCCGGCGTCTCAAGCGGCAAGTCAGTTTCATATTTTTCCTGCAATTTCTCTAGGGTATTTCCTCGCGTAAAAACTGTGACAGGTAGTTTTGTAGAAATGGTATCGTGCAGTGCATTTATTGCTGCTGCATTTGCCGCAAAATCGACTCTCAGCCGCTTCAAAACTTTCAGCAGAAAGAGTGTGTCTAAAAAACACGAATACCCATATTTTTGAAAAAATATATTTTGCAAATTAAACAATCAATACCTTCATATTCTAGAAGTTAGAATATACGCGATGTTAAAATTGTTTAAATAATGATAAATATATCATTTCCTAACTAACGCTGAATTAGCTTCAAAAACGAACCTTGCGACAAATGCTTTCCTGTATTTTCAATGTATTTTCACTTCCGCGAATGCATGGAATAATACAGAGAAAGATAAAGTTCTCTGTATTATTCCATGCATTCGCGGAAGTCCCTTGCCCGTTGCTATTTTCTTCACCTATCGCGATAAAGTATGATTTTACGGAATTAAAAACTGTTACACATATGTTGCAAAATCGTTGATGACATTTAATTACAAACCTATCGTTGGCGACATTTAATTACAACCTCAATTTTGCGTACCCATTAACTATGTGAAATGTACATTTTTTGAATGTACATACATTCACGGTACACAAAAAAATGACATAATTATTGTTACGCAAAACTGCGATTATAATCAAATTGTATTTGTGTGTCGCGAACGAAAATTTTCTGGTTTTGCAAAATATTTCTAACAATTCTTAACTTCTTAATATATAACTAATTACATCATCTACTCCAGTTCTTATCAATAGCGATACCAGACTCAGACAGTCAAATCAGAGGTAGATCTTCTTAATCAGCTTTGAAAATAGAAGTAAATATGAAAATGAGCAATAATATATTACTGTATATGATATTTACGTTTGTAAAGGCATAAAGACAAAATGTGCATTTTTTTCGCTTTTCAACATATACACTGAAAATCAAGTAGAAAATTCGAAAGTCATGTAGTGCGATACGGGAAATATATTCAAGTGTCTAGTATACCTTTTTTGTTTTTTTCTATGTAAGTGGTTTTTTTAGCGGTTACTTCCACGCCATTGTTGTTTAGGTCGGCCAGACCAGTACTGGCTAAAACAGATCTTTAGAAAGTGAAAAATACAAAATTATGATTACATTTTTGCAAGAAACTACTAAAAGAACGGTGTGAATACAAGATAGCAATATTTAAAACTGTTCATAGTATTAAAAAAATTGTGTGTGGGTGTGTTTGCGCGTGTGACCGTGTCTATGTTTGAGCGTATGAGAGTGCAGCTGCGTATGCATGTGTATGTATGCGCGCGAGTGTACCTACCTACATCTACACTATTTTTAGTTTGATAAAATAGTGTCAAAAAATAGCGATACGACTTATCACTATACTAAAACTATTCAATCAAATCACTCACTAATTGGTTCTGAAAAAGTTTTCCACGGATCCTTTTTGCGAAATTGGTTCTCAGTCGATTTTTTTTTCTTGTTGTGGTTTTTTTCTTTCTTGATTCCCATACAGGCTCCGAATCATTTGAAGCGTCATCAATTCAATTTATATTCTCTTCAGAAGCTGTAAAAATAAAAGAAAAAATGAAAATGATCGAAATTACTTTTGTGTATGAAAGCAAAAGCTTAAGCACAAATAAAAAAAAACTGAAGGTTTTGTTATTGGTTCTTTGTTACAGATTTTTAACGAACAAATAAAGGCAAATAAAAAAATGCCAAACTGAGATTTTTTAAATCAATATTTAAAATCGTACATTAGTAAAATAAATCGCATCCTTACCTTTGTCTATCCAACCGTCATCGAATTTATCTTTAATTTCGAGTCTTTCTCGAAGAATCTTTTCTATTATTTGATCTGTGATCTTCTGTGATTTCAACGCCCCGGCTACATCGCAGTCTGTGGTGTATGCATAGGAAGCGGATTTTAATTTATCCAGCCTCGAGACAGCTTCCTTATATGTATCTATAATAGAAACAACATATACAGAAAAGAAATGTCACATGAAAAAGATTCGAGACTTTATTACAAATATGAATCTCTTCCTTCTTCTTGTTGAGCTTAGATGGCATGCACTGACCTTGGCATGTCTCTGCAGGAATGTCAAAAACTATTTCCGCTCTGCTTTGTCTAAGCAACCCTTTCTGTGACGGAACTTTGTACGCTTGTAATAAGTGAGGATTGGTCAAAGAAAGTCCTGCGAAGACCCTTTCTCTGTTTTTTTAGTCTTATGCAGATGGAGAAATCCTGTCGGTTAGGTTGTAAGGTACATAACATTTTAATATTCCTTATAACCTAACCTACAACAGTTCTGTATCTGCATAAAACTAAAGAAATAGAAAAATGGTCTTTGCAGGACTTTCTTTGATTAAGCATCACTTATTACAAACCTACAAAGTTCCTTTGCAGAAAAGTTTGCTTATACAAAGGACTGCGGAGATGATTTTTGACATTTCTGCGGGGACTTAAAAAGTTAATTTTCAAGAGATTCTAGAAAATACTTTTTACGAAAGAGAGAGAGAGAGTGACGGAGATTCTCCGCAGTGCTTTATTAAAGTAAACTGCGCTAGGAACATACAAAGTTTATTCGCAGTAACGTTATTCATACGAAGTGTGGAGAACAAACTTTGTGACAAACCTGCAAAGAATTGCGAAGCCCAGCACATGGCTATCATAGCAGGGTAGAAGTATTATGTAATTCTCGAATCTGAGTGCATGGATATTATTGCTACTTTCCTCTTTGCCATGATGACCATACGGTAAGCTTTGAAAGTCTTTGCAGATTTGTCAAAAAGCATGTCCGCAGCACCTCATATAAGTATTTTGAAAGCACTTTATGTGTTTGTAGCGAGGTTTCTCAAATTCAGTATGATGGAAATACTCTCTTTAATAAAAATTACTGTGGCAACGCTCTCTCGCTGATAAAAATTACTAAAGAGACTTCTCGAAAAGGTTCTATTCTATTATCAGAAACATGTCAGATGGAAAAAAGTTTGAAATTTCATCTTCACCTGCAGCACCTTTTAGAAGTATTTCTCGCTACTAAATCATGTAGTCTTCTACAAGAATTAGCGGTGTAAGGCGGCGGCGGGTATTTCGCGATGCACTTTTTTTCATCCTTATCATAAGAAATCTATGAAGTTGGGACGATATCGGCATCTACGCGTCCGCCGGCGTTGGACTCGCAAAATTCGACCAATTAAAAATCATATTCATAAGAGCCTGCGAACATAAAATACCATCACATCAGATATGATAACATTAATACGGTAAACTATATTTTTTAAATTATTATTTTTCTATATTTACCGGCGGGATCCAGGTTTTCCTAAAAATATACAGGGTGTCCCAGCTAAGAATGTCATTCGTGAAATGGGGTGTAGGGGATAAAATTCTAAGAAGATCGATACAAGCATGTATGGGTCCCAGATCAACCCCTGAATTATTATTAATTTTTTACGGCAGCCAATCAGACGCGCCCGGAGGCGGGCCTACGTCGGTGGGTGACAGTACACGAATTTTGCCTTTTTCGGCTATATTTTCTTTGTCCATGATAGATGGAACAGAGAAAAACACAAAATACTGTTTCTAGAAACCTTTTAATAAAATAGGTCCGTCGCACAAAGTAGAAGGATAAACATGGACGAAAATGGGTAAACAAATAAGGTAAGCGTCACGCAATTACTTCGCAAGTCGCGACATCTATACACATCACGCGAACTACATAGACGGTTCGGATCCGAATCGAGCCGGACAGTGCAACAACAAGTGGCGCCAGTATTTCAATTTCTTGCCACCGCAGCATCGCCATTTTTAGACTTGAAACCGGCTGGATTCCGAAGATCTCCTATCGATTCCGTCTTAGGGAATCGATAGGATATCCTGGTCCGAATCGGAACAAAAATTAGGTGTCGCATCCTCACAGGAATGCAAAGTCGGAACACGTGCGGATTCTTATGTGGATACCTCTTTTAGGGATACCACATTAAATCCTGACCAGAATCGGACATGAAGTTCCTAACAAATTTGTACCCGGGTTATAGCGATATTCAGAAATATTACCGCTTGCGACCGCTCGCTGCCACGATCACCACGACTCGGCTCCCTCTGGGAAATCGTCATGTTGTGGCTAACTATCTGTGGATATTTTATGTTTAATAGTTGCCCAAATTGCCTTCCTCATTTTTTCAACATCATCGCTGTTCCACCAAATAGCCAAGCCGTAATATGTGCTCAACTCGTCAATCAATTTTCCAGTGAGCTTTCCTCTGCCAGACAATCCTTTTTGTTTTTTCACGATTTCGCGGAGGCGCGTATCCATACGTTTTTGGACATGATCGATGCACTCTTTTTTTATGTCGAAACCGTCGTATGGGTCGCTATTCGATATCCCCAGAAATATTTTAGAATCATCGTCACGCATATAATATTTATATTTTATGCCATAGAGCTCTTCAGACCGTTGTAACATTTCGACAGCTGAGTCGACGTCCATTTTTCCGGACGAGCCGCTATGGTTCGCTTGGCACTCATCGTCGTGGGTACTTTTCTATTCCCAGTACTCCGCGGTGCTTTATTTTTTTTTCCCCAATGCTCGCAAGCTCTGCAATATGTCGATTTTACCATCACTTTTTCAGTGTAACAGCCGATTAGCAATGTTATGCCGAAAAGCGAGCTGAAACCGCGCTTACGCCACGATCCATCGGATGAAACGATAATTCCGTCCTCTACCCAATTTTCCAAGGAAATTCTCTTCTCCTCAAGTGCAGCCTTTTGTTTGCTCACCGTGCTCACAGCTTTAGTGGCAATCGAAACCGAATTTAAGATTCGATCGTAGAAAGACCGAAATATGGGGCGCGGTAGGTCCATAAATGCACAAAACTTCATCGGGCCATTCAAACGATCTGACGATTTATTTCGTATATGCATTGTCAATCATAGGGCACGAATTGATTTGCACTTTTCCACAATAGCCGCAATTGACCTCGATTTTAAATCCGAGTCCGCACAAACTTTTTTCAGTAAAATTTATATCGCGATCACACACTTTGCACTTTACTAACGTCGATATAATGTTTAATGCATTGACAGGGTGTACTATACGATAACCGAAATCGAAACTGTATTTATAACAATAGCCGGTTTTTGCGAAGGGAGACTCCGGAAAGAAAGACTCCTTTTCCCGTATGATGGAAAGTCGTAACTACGTCTTGGATCGCTCCAGTTGTTGACCGTCCTTTTCTGAAGACTTACTGTCTGTCTAAGACTTGTTGACCGTCTTTCTGAAGACAGTTGTTGACCGTCTTTCTGAAGACTTACTGTCTGACTAAGACAATTGCAGCCCTCAGCGGCTGCAATTGTCTTAGTCAGTCTTGGTCTTATCAGTCGTTCGTAGCGTTTTCCAGTTGTGTCGAGTGAACTTAAGGGTCGATAGGTCGATCGCGAGAGATGGTCTACCTTGCCTTTGGCAATGAGCACCAGCCTTGCTACCTCCCACCGTTCGCCGAACGTTCTGGTCGACAAACACGTATTACATATATCCAAAAGGGCCTGCTGTCTCAGGTTACCCTTCAACCGCAGTATCTCCTCCGGAATGCCGTCGCGTCCCGGAGCCTTTACGGCCTTCGTCGAAGCGATTGCTCTTACGAACTTCTCGGTATAGAGCGGTATCTTCCCTGCTAAGTCTACGTCTTCCGTCTTCATTCCTTGTATCGTACGTCGGAAAAAGACCGTCTATGATTTATCGTGTTGTTGGAGGCACCCATCACGCCGGAGGATGACCGGGCTCCGAGCCTACGAGTCGCTAACTTGTAACCTGTGCCCCAGGGGTCCCGGTCTACCTCGTCGCAGAGATAGACCCGGACTCCTTCCAACATCAACGTTTGCTAGTCTTATTCCTTAATTGTTGTTGTCAGTTTATTCCGTACCGTCTTATAGGCAGTTCTAAACGTCTCTGCTTAGGGTTCACCTTTCCTCCTAAACGCAAAAGGGGCCTTCCGCAGTTGATTACGGTTCGGTCCGGAGCACATCCGTGGCATGGAGGCTTTGCATAGCCGCTGGACGCGTTTCGTTGTCTCGTTAACCAGTCTTTGGCTCTCCGTCGTCCAGTCAGTTCGCCCGGAATGGATTCTGTTGGGTCCGATGCTGCCATCAGCTTCTCCGAGAATCTGTCCAGGTCTAGTTTTTTGTAGTTCCAATGCAGAGACCGTAGAACCTGTCACAGTTGTGTCCTTTGATCGTTCCCCACTGCAAAGGCAATGTACTGATGGTCGCTGGCATGGAAGCTCCCGAACACTCGCCGGTTTACACCGGATTCGGTTTCGGAAATCGGCGGGAAATCGTTGCCCGCCCCATGGCCGGATATGCAAAAAGCTGTCCCTCCCTTAACCCAGATGATGGCAGTCCCCCGGGAGTCCGTGGTCCATGCCGGTGCTGTCTCGTTTCGATACTGTTCGGATAGTATAAGTATCGTGACGTCGAATTCGTCGGCTATTTGCTGTAGCAGTGCCATCTGACTCCAGTTCAGGTTTCCTGGAGGACCTTTTCGTTATGTCTTTGCCTTATCTTTGCTCTCTTCCAGTCCCATCTCTTGACACAATACACATCCATGATGTCCATGAATTGCATTCTGGCAGTCACAGCCCGAACGTGCCCTTCATTTCGATTCCCTTTCGTTCCGCCTGTATTTTGAGGTTTATATGCCTGTATGCCCTGCCCGTCACGTTATCCGTCGCGGAGTCTACCTTTGTCGTTATCTGTCGCAGTATGTCCGGATACATCTTTCCATGCTACGGCTTTATGACAACAGCCGTCCCCCGAGGCGCGGGCCCGGTCGGTGCTGCCTCGCCTGATTTCAGTCCTCGCCGTCTGTCAGTTTCGGTCCGCTTTCTGTTTTTTTTTCTTTTTCTTCGTTGGCGCCTTCCAGATCCCTGTTCCATTAGTCACCGTCACGCTCGGTCGTTTGTCTTGTCACATCCGGAGGAAATCCAGACTATTTTTCGCCAATGATTGCGAAAATCTTGCATTTCAACAGCTTCGACTAGTACGCGATTTCAACGCATTGTCTATAAAAAACAGAACTAAAAGTTCCGCATTGCAGTTTAATCAACATATCACCAAAAACTCGAAGTGCAACTTTATTCTTAAGGGGGTCCTATAGTTTCTCGGGTCGAAGAAATCGATTTTTTTCATCAATGACATCTACAACATGTGTAGAAAATATGTGCCAAACGATTTTTCGATATTCGAAGTGGTTCACAAGTTACGGCGCTGGAACAGAGCAGGTATACGAAGCGCGCGCCGTACATGCACGAACTTTCAAACGCATTTTTCTCGAAACACCATTTTTCGAAACGGTAAGAACGATATTTCGGAAATTGCTGCACCGATCTTGTTCAAATTCATACAGTATCTTTAATATGTTTTAAGCCAGCGATTGACGTAGGATTATTATGATTTCTTCGATAGTATTTTTTCTACGAGCGGAAAACTTACGAAATATGAGTAAAACATAGAATGTAATTTTCAAAATTGTATGAAAAAGTCACTTTTTCTAATTTAGAATTCACTCTAGGTCAATCGCTAGTCTTGAATATGAAAATTAAAATGCCGTTCGGTTTTTTGATTTCCGATAAGCAGAACCGCCGCAATCTTGGCCACCGTTAAGCACCTCTTTTACTTGATGTCTTCCTGTCGGCCACTATAACTTTTATTCTATTATATATTTTGACTTCAAAAAATGTGTAAAGCTTATTATAATGTTAATAAAGATTATGCAAAAACAATGGAATTGATGATCTTTATGGTTGGCCCGTAAAAAATTATTGAAAAAGCCGTAAAAAAACAGCCGAGAAACTAGAGGACTGCGTTAAGACCACTAAGACTACGATCCGAATGAAAATCTTAAATTAAAATCCATCGCGTTTAACTTGTACAAATCTCTGTTCAAATTGCGTTCAATATTTTTAGTATATCCTTAAAATTATTTGGGTCGAAGTATTTTGATCCGCGTATCATTTCATCTATTGTAGCAACTTAAAATTCGCTAATTTCATCAATTCATTATACCGAAAATTATCTTCATCGTAGTATACACAAATACACACGCGTATTTGAATCTCTGACATCGAACCATCCGCCAACATATTTACACCATCTGCGAGTGCTTCAGGCCTACCGGCGTGGGTTCTAAGTTTTTATGACCGATACTCGATACCCAAACGACCGGGTCATCACCAGCAACTCACCAATGTAAACGAACAATTTACTAATATTATTTCTCGCTGTCTTACAAAGTAATAGAATTAGGTTAATAGGTTGATTCGAATAAATTAAAAGTCGATCGAACGAAGAGTCAACTATCATTTTAATAATTGAATTATCTGCATAACATTTTCAGATCCTCCTAACCTCCAGCACGTCCCCTTTTTTAACCCTCACCCCACGCTATTGCGCTAGGCATGTGCAAAAAAGATTAATTCAACATACATATATGACCACGTCCCCTCAGGACGTAACGGTTTGCGGGGGGGGATCTGCCGTAACATCCCGTTTACGTTTTGGTGTTTGTCTGTTGTATTCCTTTCAGTCTGTCCGACTGTCCTCAGACTTCTCAATGTTTCACACTACACTAGTGCCGTCTTAGCCGCCTCCGTTATTACTTCGATACTGTTCTTCGTCTCTTTGTCAACATTCATTTGGATGCCAGTCTTTTGTTGCATGATATTACTTTCTCTAGAATACCCTGCAGGTATTCCATGAGATCGTCGACAATCTGCATATGTCGAAATTTTAACGTCGGGACGAGGGTAAAAAGGGGTAGTGCCGTGAATGGACTAGAATTGAGGAATTGATGCGATGGGTTGTTATTAAGGAATAATTCGACAAACTTGCACAAACTTAACTAAGGTTTCTTACAAGCTACTGTTTGGCTTTCTCAATTTACAGAATACAATAAAGAAATTGACAAGAAAGCTTGGAGTGCATGTAGCGGAATAAATGAAAATGATATTTCGCTTACATTTGTCTGTTGTGTCAAAAGTTGTGTGTACGTGTGCGCTCGCTACAGATCAGATGACGCTCGCAAGTGTTCGGTTGTCGGTCGTATAAACGAGGGCGTTCGACGGTGCCCTGATGCGCTCGCTAGTAACGGAGTCGAATATACACGCACGAGATTTTGAGAGAGATACAGATATGTGAGTGCACGTTGGATGCGTAGAGTTCGTACAATAATCGCGTTGACTTCGTGTATAAATCGATAAAAAAATTAAAATTTAATGAGACTAATAATTTGGATTCGATGGTCAATGTCGAGAGATGTAGATCTGATTGCTAAGGTTTCTATCGGATGACTTGGATCTGATTGGCGCGGAATTAGTCGGGAGACTTCAATCTTATTACCGCGGTTGCTGTTGGGAGACTGCTTTGCGGAAGAAAGTCTTTTTCAAAGAGCAAATTAGAAAGGGATTGATTGTGGGAGAATGAACCATAGAGAGATGGAAGTTTGGTGATGCAGTTCTTTAAGGATTGGTCAGTTGGGACTGTCGATAAGAATTGGTTAGTGATTCGGAGAATCGGTTTCGTTCGTTCCTCATATGGAATGGATTACATCAGAGAGTGGAGGAACCTTTGTGTCGACTCTTGGCGTTCGCAAGTTCGATATTCGATATCTAAACACGGGTGAATGTGACTCGGATTTTAAAATCATGATGATTGCTCATATCAGGTATTATACAGGGTGTCCCAGCTAAGAATGTCATCTGTGAAATGGGGGGTCGGGGGTGAAATTCTAAGAAGATCGATATAAGCATATATGGGTCCCAGATCAACCCCTAAATAATTATCAATTTTTTACGGCAGCCAATCAGACGCGCCCGAAGGCGGGCCTACGTCGGTGGGTGACACGCACTTGTGTTAGTGCCCGGAGAGGCGGTACCTACACCTTGCGGACACTGCCACTCGTCGGTGTGCGCTTGCCTGTGCTAGTGTACGACGAAAAAGGCAATACCGGTGTGCGCGCGGCCGAGCCGATGTCATATCTGTTAATTGTTACGGTTTTTAGAGCGTTTGGCTTTTTTTTAGGGAGCGATTCCGATTCCGATTGCACGCGCTGTTACCTCTATCTTCACCTCTACCTATCCTTTCAGTCATGTATCTACTAAATGTATTGCAACTATGAATGTTTTCGGTAATAATGCACCGAATATATTCATCAACAAGTTATAATGAATAAATAATCAAATCAATAAATAATTGTTTATAATTAATAATAATATTAGGCAATTCGGTCCAATCCTCAGCGACAACGCTTTCGCAATTTATTTGTCGCTGAGGATTGGACCGAGTTGCCTAATATTATTATTAATTATAAACAATTATTTATTGATTTCATTATTTATTCATTCATTATATATTATATTCATTATATATATATTATATACATTATATTCATATATATATTAATTCATTATAACTCATTATTTATTCATTATAATTCCCTCCGGGCGCGTCTGATTGGCTGCCGTAAGAAATTAATAATTATTCAGGTGTTGATCTGGGACCCATACATGCTTATATCGATCTTCTGAGAATTTCACCCCCTACCCCCCATTTCACGGATGACATTCTTAGCTGGAACACCCTGTATATGGGGTTACGAAGAAAGAGATCGGATGTCTTTATGATTTTGCGGACGCTGAGAAGTTTATATTACGTATAAATGATTGTGGGTCGAAGGTTGTGAAGAGAGGCTCCACGTGTCGTCCAATGTAGAATGCAGAATTTTTGGTAGAATCGCCCATGATTTGCTGTGGGATGTGACACTGGATACGCTGCAGGGTCTCGTCCGGCACGTCCGTGTTTCCACCATTTGTCTGTCGCTGCCCTTTCTATGTGTTGTTTTATCCAGGTATGGCGTCTCGCATGTTTTGCAGCCAACAGAATCTGTTTTGCAGCCTTGAGTCACCAGGCCTTTCACCCGATTGAAACTCAGGGTAGATTTTTCCTCTAGAGGGGTATTTTGGAAAATACCCCATGGAAAAAACAAAATACCTGGGGTATTTTGTTTTTTCCATGCTTATTATACATTGTTTAGTTTAGTCTTCATTTACTACTTGTGTTGATGTATGCGCGCCTGTGGTGTGGGCCTGGGTTCATTTGGGTTCAACCCTCCACCCCACTTTCTCCACGGACCACCCCTTTCAAGGGCACTCCCTAGGAGCGAGGGAACGGGAGACCCCGCACATCCCTACCTGATATAAAGTGTGTGTATTTGTAAGTGTCCTTTTGGTGACACTATCGGTTTATTTTTTCTCATTTCCCGACTAGTCATACGCTTGGGAACCCAAAAACTGGTGCACCGACCAGTAAGCGTGAAGGCGATTCTTCTGGCGCCTTCATATAAATACTACAAGTAAGATACTGTGAAAAAAAAACATTACACATTCATTTCACATTTATTGTAAGTGTTCAATATTAACATAAGCTAATCAGATACGAATTATAATTTTATTTTATAAGTTTCCGTAGTCAACTAGAACATTCACTATAACTAGTACATTCATTATTTTTGTTTATAGATGTAAGCTTAACATATGCTTTCAGAGATTTATTATTGGATGACGTCTATCAATTATGTATTTGATTTCCTCAAGCACTCTAAAGTTTGTACTATGACATCATGTATTTATTCTCGCATCCTTCTCTGCTACACGTAGATTCAATTATATGTTATTTGTGTCTCGCTCATACTTGAGTCCGAGCGAACGACGCGAATATCCCTCGTCTAATTCCTCCTCTCTGTTCATCATGTTTCTATGATCCTGGTGGAGTAAATCTCGGGTTTTTATAGCCCTCGTCGCTTCATCTTCTCATTACAAATGCTAGGTGAACGGCAAAACCCCCGTGCGATTTCGCCACACTGTTCGTCTCAATTTTTCAATCTCTCTTTCTATCTCCGCCCGGTGACGGTCCGTCCACTCGTGGCGACCATGCAAGACAGATGACTCGGCGTTACATTTGTAATTTCATTTTATATTTAAAATGATCTGGCGAGCAGCACTCGCGGCGTCGCTTCCAACTCTACAAGCCACCAGAGACGAATTGCCCATTTGCATAATGCTGTTATTTATTAACGAGCACCATTCGTCTGCGTACACGGGTACTCTATTATTTACGAGCAATGCGTCGAGAGCGCAGAATTTACGAGCACAAGAAGTTCTTCGCGCTACTGCGGTCACATTCTTTCCCCTGAATGTACCTTTGACACTTTTTTGAACGAGCCAATTTTATGTCATACCTGTTTGAAATGGCGCGCATCAGGAGAATGGAGAGTTAATGAACTATAACTATGTCAGCATTAGCTAAAAGGGGCGATAATATATTTAAACTCATTGCAGCATTTATTCTAATTTTTTTAAAGTTAAGAATTAAACCTACGGTTTAATGAGATCACATATCAAGCATACGTCTTTCTTATCGTATATTACGATACGGGAAATGCTGGATCTGCAATTTTAGTGGAGACGTTAAAGTGTGAAAAAGTAGAGAACGATGGTTAATTATACAGGGTGCCCAGCTAAGAATGTCATCCGTGAAATGGAGTTAGGGGGTGAAATTCTAAGAAGATCGATATAAGCATGTATGGGTCGCAGATCAACCTCTGAATTATTATTAATTTTTTACGGCAGCCAATCAGATGTACCCGGAGGCGGGCCTACGTCGGTGAGTGACACGCACGTGTGTTAGTGCCCGGAGGGGCGGTACCCCCACCATGCGGACACTGCAACTCGTCGGTGTGCGCTTGCATGTGATTGTGCGCGACGAAAAAGGCACTATCGGTTCGCGTGTGGGCGACGCGATGTCGTAGCTGTTTATTGCTATGGTTTCTAGATCGTTTGGCTTTTTTTTTAGGGAGCGATTCCGACCTGCATGTCGCGGTATTCCGCGGCAGAAAACATTTTTTTACGAAGATTGCGCGAACGTGTAAGAAACGCGAATGATTTGTATACGCTTTGTTTCGAAAAATTGCCAGAAGCGCTTTGTCTCCAATAGATGTTTGAATCAACGCGAAAATCTATTGGACACAAATTTGTTATCCAAAGTGCTCGTGGCCAATGAAATGTTTCGTACGGACCCGTGCTTAAAAAATGAGTAGATGGCACGGCTGTCTGCCGAAAATGGCAAATAAATTTCGAAAGCGTTGTCGCTGAGGATTGGACCGAATTGCCTAATATTATTATTAATTATAAACAATTATTTATTTATTTATTTATTCATTATAACTTGTTGATGGACATATTTGGTGGATTATTACCGAAAACATTCATAGTTGCAATACATTTAGTAGAGACACGAGTGAAAGGACAGGTAGAGGTCAAGACAGAGGTAACAGCGCGTGCCGTAGAGACCGGAATCGCTCCCTAAAAAAAAGCTAAACGCTCTAAAAATCATAACAATTAACAGCTACGACATCGCCTCGCCCGCACGCGAACCGATAGTGCTTTTTTCGTCGCACACAACCACATGCAAGCGCACACGGACGAGTTGCAGTGTCCGCATGGTGGGGGTACCGCCCCTCCGGGCACTAACACAGTGCGTGTCACGACGTAGACCGACGTAGGCCCGTCTCTGGGCGCATCTGATTGACTGCCGTAAAAAATTAATAATAATTCAGGGGTTAATCGGGAACCCATACATGCTTATATCGATCTTCTTAGAATTTCACCCGCTACTCCTCATTTCGCGGATGATATTCTTAGCTGGAACACCCTGTATAATCAATTACTACTTATATTATTGTTATTTTAATCGAGTACGGAATATGTGAAGAAGATGCCATTTTCCCATTCCATAGTTCGATTTCCGAAATCATAGTTTGAGTATAATTATCCTTAGTTATTATATTGTAACTTAGTTATTATACTGAATGATGGGTAAGTTCCCATGTGCGAGTACCGGTTTTGTGCCATAGTTACCAATACGGCCCAGAGTCGTCCAAGTCCCGGTCACCGACTCTCAGTTGGCGGTAGTGCCCTAGGATTGCAAAGCGATCATATCGATACCGCGCCAGTTTTGGTTACTGCATCTTGGATACAATATTAACCCGGTAATGGTTAACTATTTTGTCAGTACGGCCCCAGTCCTGGTTACCAAGTATAATTGAGTCTCATCTCGAAGTTCTCCCCGAGTACTGGCAACTGAACGTATCAGTGCCGTACCGGTTGCAGCTACCCAGTCTTGGGTAAAATGACGCTCCAGTATTAGTAAACAATTTGATCGGTATGCTGCCAGTCCTAGTAGCCAAATTTGTTTCAGGGTTAACACCACTCTAGGATTTTGAAATTTTCGGAATGTTTTTTTTTTTCGCTCAAGATATACCCGAGTAGAAATCCTTGGCCGGCCACAAAAAAGGACTGATCAGGCAACCTGATTTTTTGATCATGCCTTGATCAGGATTTCTGATCAAGTCCTGATCATTTTTGTGACATTTTCCCTGACTTTGGACTGATCAAGATATGAGATCAAGGCTCGATGAGGAAAAACTGTCAGGCCTTTATCACGCTATAAAATGAAGGCCTGATCAGGATACAAAATCAGGGTTTGATCAGGAAAGAATACCAATGCTCGATCACGCTGTAAAATGGATGCCTTATCCAAAATGTATCTTGATCAACGTAAAAAATGAAGGCCTGATCAGTGCAAAACATTAAAGCTTGATCAGAGCTTAATTTTTAATACTATTTAGTCCTGAAATAAAAAATTCCACACACATTAAAAATAAAAAAACGCACATGATTGCAAATCACGTTTAACTTAATTTTATTAACGGAATAGAAACTTTGTTTATGAACTATTAATACTATTTATATAATAAATTATGATGATAAAATAAAATTATGTATTATATCAAAACGTGAATTAAACTTTAAGATATATCACAAACTGAGTTTATAAATGTAATAATACTTATAAACTAAATTAAAGCGAATGACTTTTTCGGTATTTTTTACGGATCCGTTTCCGTTTGCTGCTGGGTCTTCCGGACGCCTCGACCTTTGTCCCAGCCTTTTTCCGAATGGAAGACTGTCCCAACGGCTTGAACAATATGTTTCGTCAGAACTTCAATTCCATTTTCTTTATATTTTGCGATAATAGCCGCTGGAATATATAAATATATATATTTCGATTGAAATTCAGTATCTACACATATAACTTTGGCCAAAACGATTAGATAATCTGTCAATTTTTTATCTACACAAAAACCGCATATCTCAGTAGGTCAAATTATAAACTAATTGCCCAAACCGGATTTTAAAGAGGGCAAAGCTCTATTTCATTGTATTTTTTCCGATTTTTTGTTCCCGGTACGCCATTTTAACAATGTCGGAAAATGTACCTTTTCAAAACTTCGTTTCAGCAATTAATTTATAATTTTTTCTCATCGAATTATTCAATTTGTCAATACGATAGAAAATTTACGAATCTCTAATAGTTTTGGTAATTTTTTACATCCATTTGTATGTTTCATGCATATCTACATGCACATTATCCATGCTACTCACCATGGATGAACAAAAAGATTTTCGTCTCGGTGAAAATTCTTTTTGAACCGGACGCTTTGACGGCTGTGAAGCCAGAGACGATTTCTCTGGTCATAAATGTTTTTAGAATCTGCCGGATGGATTCCAATGGTTTCCGTGAAACATCGATTTGATGTCAAATCAACGTGTTCCGGAAATACATTTCAGAAAGGTATTATAAGAAATTTTCATTTTTGAACGATAACGTAAACTTATATCAATTCTTGAAATTAACTCACGATATTTTCCGCGCGCTTCGCGTCATTCGCGACTATATCTTCAAATTCTTCGAAGGAGTTGAGGGTTTTCAGAGGCAACTAAAATCCGTGTTCCAGAAATTTCAGTGCGTTACTGCCATCCGTTTTCTTGAAATACAATAAATCTGCTTTCAGGCTTCGTACTTCATGGGCCAATTCCTATATTTGGTAGGAAAACAGTGATTGGCTTTCTTCAATCGATTTGATAGATTTCGATATGGCGTCTAAAGGAGTTTTCACCGCGCTAGCAATATCTGAAATATAATTGATTCGTATTTCCTATATCGATTAACTTTTTTTCATCGTTTCGCATTAATAGTGCGATTTTTAATTTATTGTATATACCACGAGTTATTTTATCGTAATCCAAACCCACCCATAATGACATCTATTAGTGATTCATTAATTATAGTCGACGCTCCTTGTTGTTTCACTGGAATCTCCATCGGAGAAGGAGATGGAGCCTCGAAGCTGGTGGCCACATATCCTTTGTTGCTAGCTAACAATAAAAAATGTATTTGATGAAATGCATCATGATGCAATCTCCAGAGACGTAATTGTCAATGATATTGACCATGTGCAAAAATGAAGGAGATTGTACATCAGTCTGATGAACATGATGCCTTCAGTGCAACTCGGGAAACTTTACAGTGTAAAATGGCCCAGTGAATGCAATGCCAACGGTGCAAGTCAGTTCATTTGTAATGCACCTCGGATGGAAATTTCATTCACTGAAATGTACTACGCCGTAACCTTACCAATGTTCAGTTGGCCTACGCTGTTCAGATCTACATTGATGCAAGTTAGCCTGAACAGCATAGGCAATATGAGCAATTGTAATTTGACAGTGTAATTCAGTCTGCGCAATGGTGCATTAACAGCGTAGGACAGTTTGGTGTATGTATTGCCATCGGTGCAAGCTAATCCACTTGAAATGCACTTCAAATTACCAGCGGTGCAAGTTATTCCATTTGAAATAGATTTCATGCCATCGGTGCAACTCATTCCATTTGAAATACACTTCAAATTGCCATCGGTGCAAGTTATTGCAATTTGAAATGCATATCAAATGCAATAACTTGCACCAATGGTATGAAATGCATTTCAAATGGAATAACTTGCACTGATGGCAATTTGAAGTCTATTTCAAATGGAATGACTTGCACCGATGACATGAAATGCATCTGAAATCGAATAACTTCCACCGATGGCATGAACTGTATTTCAAGTGGATTAGCTTGCACCGATAGCATTACATACACCAAACTGTCTTACGCTGTTAATTCACCACTGCGCCGACTGAATTACACTGTCAAGTTACAATTGCTCATATTGCCTACGCTGTTCAGGCTAACCTGCATCAATGTAGGTCTGAACAGCGTAGGC
This sequence comes from Ophioninae sp. A BG-2022a, assembly GCA_030523105.1. Lineage (NCBI taxonomy): Eukaryota > Metazoa > Arthropoda > Insecta > Hymenoptera > Ichneumonidae > Ophioninae sp. A BG-2022a. Next base: position 22,940 of record JAPYZI010005209.1, read on the forward strand.
CAACTGAACATTGGTAAGGTTACGGTGTAGTACATTTCGGTGAATAAAACTTCCATCGGAGGTGCATTACAAATAGACTGACTTGCACCGATGGTATTACATTCGCCGAACTGAACTACGCTGTCAACTGACTATTATAATCACTGAACTAACCGTTTTTTTTACTTAGTCCGTCTCCTTTATTACAGTAGCAAGGAGACCGACTAAGGTAAAAACAACGAAAGTAGGGGACAAATCGATGTGAATCTACTTTCACACTGGTAGCGACAGTACGTTCCAGTTCTCGTCAACTCGTTCCTCGGTCGCCATGTACCTCGTCATTGCGGCATTCTCCTTTCTTGATATGCTTTCCTCGTCGTCGCTTGTAAAAGCATAGCTTTTTGTTTCGGACCCTTGCAGCTTGCGCACGGCATTGTTGTATGACGCTGTAATTGACAAATCGTTATATAACCATGGCGAACACGGTAGCATTAAAATAGCACAATTAGAATCATACAATACTTACTTGCACTCCCTACTATTTTTAGTTCGTATGAAGGCCAATCGCTTGACGCCGGTTGTGAATAACGCACTGCTCGACGTAGCGTTGCGATGCGCTCAGTTGTGTACGGTGGTGGCATAAATTTTGTCTCCATCTGATTCTTTTTTTTATTATACGAGAGCCATTCGCAGCATGCGATATCACGGATGGCTCCGCCCCCGTTTCTTGTTTCGCCAAGAAACTCGACAATCTCGTGCGTAATTGATGCCATTCTGAGTTTCGGAAATTAGGTTAAGTTTCGAAAATTAGGTTATGTAGAACGGATGAAGATAAACGTATGCAAGGAAATAGAAAAAATGTGGGAAAGTTAGGCAAATAAATATTGATTATTCTCTTATAACAAAGCAGTATGCACAATTTTCTTACCTCTAATGAATATCGCAATTCGATTGAACACGTGTAACTGCCGAACTTTTGCGAAGTTATTTGCACGTGATACAGTCACGCCGCTAGGATTGGGTTAGGAGCAAGCCACACTAACCCTACCTGAGTCTAATTGTGAAGCATCTAATTGTGAAGAATTGGTATCACGTCCATTTTCTTTGTATCTGAATTACGCGCCGAAATTTGAATACAAATCATTTTCGCTTTTATCGTCGTTAAGGCAAATGATTTTTGTCCCTTAAGTCCATGTACCTTCCACATGTGCATGCTTCTTGAATCGCTTGGGTACGAGAAAATCGCGTCATCGGTATTCATTATCGCACCAGATATTCGCACGTCATCGTTGTCTGCGTTCGGGTGAATAAACATTTCCTCAATTCTGACTACCGTTTTATCATTTAAAAATACTATACTATCCGGTTGCACATAAGCGAGTGCCATGTCTTTATACTGGAGTTTTAGTATTGATCTTCCTTCTCTAGATTGTCTTAGTTTTTCTCTTAAAATTAGAATTGCTGGTCTGATCGAAATTTGTTTATCAGCCAATGTCATCTTTTCCGAATAACGTCTACAAATCTGTGCTAAAGGTTCATTACCACTTCGTATCATCTTTTTAATATGGCCGAGCGTATTTTCAAACGGGAAAGCCGTGAAGTGACATAACGAACGTGACATTACACGGACATCGTCTGTCAAGTGTATCAAATTATGCATATTCAAAATTTGGCTTTCGGTGCCATATAAAACCTTAGCCAGCGCTACAAATTTTTTCAAATACTCTGCTGCATATGTTGAATATTGCAAACAGAATTCTTCTGAACAAAGTATGCGGCAACTGACGTGAAATAGTAGAAAGTGCGAGTATAAATTATTCGGAAGAATTTGTTTAAGCACAATAGGAGCAGCATATAAAAGAAAGAACCGATATTCGGTAGCTTTCCATTTCGGAACATTGTCTAGCGTTCTCGTTGTACGTTGGAACTCTTTTGGAATGCAACGGTTAATTTGAGTTAACATTTCAGATAGTCTACCTTTCTGGTTATGACTCATTTTTACATGACGTGGTCCTTCGATCCAATAATCTTTCAACATTTTTTTCGTAATTCCTAGGCAGCATAAGTGCATAAAATCTAATGGAAAATGAGCAACCATGTCCAGCCCGGGGATACGCAAAAGCGGCGAGACACCTACATGGTGTTCGGATTGTTTTTGAGAACGAAAAGTTTCATCAGTTCGCGGTGGATAATTCTGTTCCGTTACGGAACCTATGCCCTGGAATGGTACAACGTTCGCAGGCGTAGAAACCTCCGTGACCTTTCATACATTTGATAAAAGAACGAGCTGGTCGATCGCAAACAAAACTTTTCACGATTACACGAAATTTTTGCTGACCAATCTCTAAGCCGTCATGAATCAGCTGCGTTACTTCATCCACGAATTTCGAAAAGTACTCAAACAGGTTAGACGGCTTCGAATTTCCTTCGTATATTGCCACTGGGAACACTGGATATACTGATGTATGAAACCATACTTGGCATAATATCGGCCACAATTGTATTCGACTAGACTTAAACAATGGTAAACCATCAATGTTAAACTGTAGTGATATCACTTTCTCTTCATGTAGTTCTGGATTGATGACGCGGACCAATGAGTTTTTAATCCCGAAATAAGCGAATTTTCCTTCTGTTTTGTCACTGCTCACAACATCCATAATCGGCACGACGTAAGGAGTTTTTAGAAAGGTTTTAGCTGATTTGGGCAATTCTGGCAGAAGTTTTACGGAAAGAATTTGAAGCAACCGATCAATGTGCCTATGCGGAATTTGACATTCTATAGCCCATTGTTTGAGTGCCGAGATTTCGTCAAAGTTGTCGTCGTCTGCTTCATCGCTAAGTCCATCACTTTCGTTGCCACTCTCCCATTTATTTTCTTCTCCTTGATCATGAAATTCTTCATCTATTGGATTACTTGCTTTCAGCTGCGTTGATGTCGATGTTGTTCCTGCTAGAAATACCTCTCGACGTCCAACATCAGATTGTATGAACCAAGTACCAGCGCATGAATTTGATTCACTAGAGCTATTAGACACCGCTTTAGTGTTCATTGTCTCTGGCTTTTCAAGGTGACTGGCACTGCCGAATGTATCATACAATCAATATTTTATCTGATTCGTATCTAATTTCGTGTATAATTAATTTATAATGGCAGAATACATATAATTTATACTCATAGATATAATGCGAAGTACTACGTGACATATGTAATTATCGTACCTACCGCTTCTTGTATCAATCCTTCTTTTTTTTTCTTCCGCCATTCATGCACACGCAGTTGGTGCACAATTTTTTTCCGTTTTTCTTTCTCCATCTCGTTCTTGATAAATACACGTTACAAATTGGCACGCACTGCTATCACGTCTCTCTAACACTTGATCAGATTAGGCTAGGTTCGTATTCACCGCAAAACGCTTTACTCTCGTCTGACGTTCACTGGTTCAGGCGAATTGAACCAAGCCGTAAGTCCAGTTACGTGACCATCGCCTGAAGCTAGCTGGATCAGGAACTGGACCAAACAGTACATCCGGATGCCTGATTATACCCTGGCACTGATTCGATCAGATAACTTGGGGTATACCTTACGTAAGGCATCTTTATTATACCCTGACAACAACCTAACCAGGCTAACCTGGGCTCACCTTAAGTAAGTCCTCCGTACTAGAACGTGATCAGGAACGGATCAAATATCAGGCCAGCCTCACAATATTTCTACTCGGGTACTTTAGGGTCATAAAAATTATAGACAATAGTATGTATAGTTGAAAAGAAGTGGTTCAATTTTTTATTTTCGGTGTAAGTGGCAGCAGGCCCAGGCTGCTGCAGATAAAAGTTACACACACAAAGCACCGCTTTCTCAAGAACTTTACGAAGGAATCACTCCAATATACCGAGAATTAAATACTGATAATCTTCTCTCTCAATGTCTCGGCAGATTCACGCAAAATTCGGATGAAAGTTTCAACGCAAGTGATCTATGGCAGCTAAATCAGCCTCCAATGGAAAATAGGTACTTTATCCTGCAGTGTATATTGCAGTAGGCGTATAAAATAATGGATTACCAATAAAAATATTCCCTTACTACTACAACTTCTGTGTAGACGGCGACGAGCGCCGTATAAAACTTTCGGACCGATCGCTCAGTGATGCTACAAAAAAGGCTCGATTGTCCTTGTAATCATCTATAAAGGAGCAGGAAGAGGAGGACGTTGATATGGAAAGTCGAATGTACGGCGCAGGCATCGCAGGCTAAAGGTAAATTTAATTTTTCAAAGATTTAAGAAGTTATAAAACTTTTAAGGCCTTTTTGTCGAAATCACTTTTTAAAAATCGGGCGAATACGCTGCTCATAAACCGGTCGATGGATTGGTTTGAAAACTTCACTGTAACTTCATAATCGGATTATCTAGTGAAGTACATATCCGTTTTTTGATTGAGCAACAACTTTTTTTTGCAGTCGATTTAGTGTCGATTTTTTCACGAAAAATCGAACGTTTTTTTCAAACTCGTGCCATTTTTGCAAAAATCATGTTTTTTTAAATCATATGTACTTTACTAGTTTTTAACATGTACTTTAAAAAAAAAGTACTATTTTGTTCTAGGTGCTATGGTTCCCGAGGTACGTGTCCGCCCGATTGTGTATGTTAAAAACGGCGTTCTGCAAGAATGATTCTACAGCCGCCATTTTGTACCTAAAATTGAATTAAAAAAAATGTTCCATGTACCCTTAATAGTCCCTGAAAAAATCAAACAGATTTCTTATCCCATCTTCTTCAAAAAAATATCGAAATCATGCCTTTTTTATGCCTCTAGATTGGTGTTATCCCTAAAGTCTCGCCTCGATGTACTGCGTATATACTGGGCACTGAAACTATCGGTACCGTACCCGTCCCGATTCCTGATTCATGGGTTGAGTACTACACCAGTATTGCTAAATTATTTTATTAGTACAGCGTCTGTTTTGGTAACCAAACTTGGTTGATTCTCGAGTAGAAGTGCTGCTCCAGCATAGGCAACAGTACCCTGCCAGCCTTAGTTATCGAGTCTTGGGTTACGTACTACCCCAGAATTCGTAAAGATGTTTTATGGTACAATGCCAGTCTTTGTGATCAAGGTTAGTTGAATGCCGGCTGGAATCCCACTTTTTTTAAACGATCACATTTTTTTATGTGAACCAGGATTTTTGTGATTTTTTCCGATTTTTAAATTTGGGCGTTAATGTTTTGTTTATGAAAATTATTATGAAGTCAAATCGTTCCAAAAAAATCAGACGTAATTCCCGAGTGCTTTTCAGAGATAGTACAATAACATAGAAAAACACGGGTCAAATCGGAGAGGTGACGGGTCAGACCCAGGTCAAATCGGCATAGAATGCCCCATATGCAAACATCAACAATGCATATGTGAGTGATAAAAGGGCTCCACAGTTTTTTTTGTAGTTTGTAAATTGTTTTATTTTTTATTCCCGATATATACACGGTTGCCGATTTCTGGCTCAATATTAGCATTCAGTACTTACCTAGTACTGGGCCTATGCTGCAACCAAGCGTAAAGTCGGCGAAATATTTTGGAGTTGAACCAGTGTTTTTTGAAGTACTGTAGCCATATATTGTCAGTCAGCAGTTAACCAGTACTGGGAGCCATTGCTATGCGAAACCGTTTGCTAAGTCTTGGGCCGGTGTTGTCATTTCGGAGTTGGGCTAGTGCTGTTTCTGTACTGGCTATGTATCAGGCCATGATCATTAAGTACTGGTATCCCGGAACAGTACCGGATCGGCACTGGGCCGTTTTGTCGTTCATACATGGGTTTGTACTAATTTCTATTATATCAAAAACGCATACCAGATTTTAAAAAATAATTATCTTCTTAGATGTCTTTTTAAAATGATTCTTCCATGTGACAGTAGCACGATTCTGAGGTACACGAAATACGTGATGTCAACATCGATGATCAATGGATACTTCACTGACTATTTTCCGACTCGCCTGAGCTCGAATCACCTGATACCAAACTGTAGAAAGTCTCTTAGGTTCGCGTTGCATCAAAATTCCACACGCGTTCCGGATAAGTCAAGACCACATTTGGTATATATATGCAGGTAATTCGCATATGTGCCTTGAAGCCTTACAGATTCGGACTGCGGGAGCACACAAGCTTGGGGACGCTTTTACGGCGACGCTAGGAGTTGAAATGTATAAGCGCGGAAGTCGCGGTGAGAGATAAAGGGTGCAAGAGCAGGGTGTATACATTACAAGGAGGTAAGATGGAAGGGATGACTACGAGGCTGAGTAATGGATCAATTTATTTGCCGCGGAAGAGCTATTCCTTTTCAGCCTGAGGTACTTCGCCCCTCTATATCTTTCATCAACCCTGTTTTGTTTGTGGCTATTTTGAGGACATCTGACTTTGAGGACAGTCTTGGTGATTTACATATTTGTACCAATATTTCTTTCTTGCCGCCTACAATGTGTAGTGCCCAGTGGTCTGTGAGCCAAATTCTAGAAATGGAACGATCGAAATCGCTTGGACAAACATGACTGTAACGGGTTTAAAGTATTCCAAGTTCGGACTATGGTCATTCTAAGGACGGGCTAGTACCAAAGATAGACGATTTGTTTGTATAGATGCACCGATTGAAATATCTGATAGGCAAACGTAAATGTAAGAGGTCCGAAGTATTCCAAGTTCGTACTAAAATCATTCGAAAGGTCGGCTGATATCAAGTATAGATGATTCGATGATTCGAAGAAAGTAAACATCGAAACTGATGACAGCCAGGCGTAGGTATAACGGGCTTGAAGTACAGAAGTTTTATACAATATTGGATAGTAAAGGGGGTATGCGGACGTATAACGCGGAAGAGAGATTGTTTCCGGAACCTCCGGGTGTCAGGGAGAAAGATGTGCTGCGGGATAGGAACCGCCAGGAGACGGTTCGACTGTCCGCCTCCTACTTTCTCCGAGCTATCATCTCGATGTCTTTATCTCCTGTAGCTTTTCCATCCCCCTTAAGAATTTTCTTCGTCCTTCAGCTCTTTTTTACACCGATGCCACTCCTTCCTGGTTTCTTCGGTGCGCCTTCGGGGCTTCTTCGTTTTGGCTCACTCCTACACATTCTTCCGAACTCTAACAGAGAAAACGATAGCGCAGGGTAGATTGTGGGCTATGAAGATCTCTTTCGCAACGATTGTGTTTATTTCCTCACTTTTGCACACCACCCTACCATCTTTATTTTTCCCTCTCCCCCTCTTTCACACTTTCTTGGAGATGCTCTCTTTACATTCCCCTACCATCCGCCCGTTCTTTCTCTTCCGCTCTTCCTCCTGCTTTCTCCTTGCAAGCGGTTAAAATGGATGGCGTTACGGTGATGTATGTTCTGGAGTAGACACATCTCATTTACTCGCCCGAGCATAATTCCTTAACACTTTTTTCAAGAAAAGTGCTCGTATATCTTGGTTATATCCGCAAGCGGTGACTCGTATGTCTTTCTTCCTGGCGCAGAGGTAGCGCATCGAGGAAGAGAGTAAGATAGAGTACGCCCAGAGTATGCGCGTGCGACCGTAACATCCTCGCCGAAAAGGACAGAGGGGGAAAGGTCGAATACTCTTGCCATTTCGCGCTCTTAAGACAAAGTATTTTGCGCGCAATCGAAAGATGGCGATTTGCTATTTATCTCTGATTAGAGTATACTAATGACGTGAAACCGATTTTTCAAATGATTGATATGTATTTCCGAAAAGTGTTACTGTTTTCATTGAAGTATATTAATAAATAATTCTGTTTTTATTGGGTAAATAAAATTCCGCAGGCTGGATTAACAGAAATGAGAAAAGATAAGATGTGTTTTGCTGTAAAAATGTAAATCTTTGTATGGTAGAAATCAGGTTTTTTACTTCTTCCATTATAAAAATCGGACGTCATGTGGAAAAAGTTCGTTTTTCGTTCGATTGGAATGTTCTCACTTGCAGAAACTCGATTTTGGAAAAAATTGTATCAATTGACAATTTTAATCATACCACCTTTGGATTTAAGTTTGGAATCCCCCGAATCTTTGCATTGCTAACTTCAAACGTCATACTTTTGTATTGCAAATTTCAATTCCTATACCTGTAAATCTCTAACTTTACCACACCCACCTCAAATATTCTATTCACAACAGCTTTAGAATTAGAATTTTTATCTTGAACAGCGAGCTATCTGATCTTCAGATGGCTCAGATGGCTTCAAACACCTTTCCGCGCCATGTATCATTATTTTATCTTGCCGGATCAAACGCTTCATTTTCGCGCCAGTCAGAGACAGCGGAAAGTTCGGAAAAATAAATGAGATTTCACCACGACAGAACCTCGGTCGTTCCTGTGATTTCCTCCCGGAGACCCGGGGAACTCGAAAATCTTGGTACAGTTATAACCACCGAATGCCACAGCAACAAGACCGCGTATATACGCATTCTGTTTGTTCTGACTAGAGCTATAACGTTAGGTCACCGCCATACTCGCGCGTTTACTCAAGGGGCTGGATCACGAGGCGTGGGATATAAATCATTCGAATTTACGGTCCCCCGTAATTAAAAAAAAAAGAGTAACGTAATATTTATAGTCATCTCGTGCAGTTACATAGTATAACAAATTGAACTTTTATACAAACTCTAATGTGTATACATATACAGGGTGCCTTTGTATGTTTTTACACATGGAAGTAACTCGAGGGAAGTGAATCGATAAAAACGAAATTGAAATCGTTTCGATTTTAACGATTAATAAGATAAAAAAAATAATTTGTTTCGTATGACAAATATACACAATTTGATTTCAACATTAATTTTTCGACAATTGAGATCTGTATTTTTCCAAGGGCCGTTTGAAAAATCCTCGACCTTACCCACAAGTGAGGGTTGAAAATGACATGAGAACCTTATATTTTAATCACCCGCAGGCCAAATTCTAACACGTTACGTTGCTCAATCAGTTTTCGATACATTTTTGAAGTTTCCAATTTGCAAAATGGAAACTTCAAAGAAACAATTTGAAGGGACAATTGTATTCGTATGAGAATGAAGAAAACTGATATCTGAGTTGGTATTTTGTATCTTGTAGAAAAGTATCTGTTAATACATACTTTTAACCGCGAAATACTTGTAGCAGTATTTCAATAAAAGATACTGTTGGAAAATACTTTGAAAAAAGTATTTTGTTTAAAAATAATTCGATGCCTAACCAAATTGAAGGAATAGTTGGATAACACATAAAGGAAGTCTTTGCTTTCGTATTTCACGATGAAAAAATGGGTGGCTTTCAGGATAGGGAGGCAATAGACGGGGCAAAGCAGTTTTCTGAGAAAAAAAAAGAAATCTGTCGATAGGAAAGGCATCGAAGCGCTGAAGCACCGATAGAACAAGTGAATTTGCATATTTAGTTTAATTTTTAGAGATACAAAGATAATACGTGTTTTTGTGGGCTTGGAGGTTTTTGCGCTACATTGAGCAGACATTGTTGCTCGTTAGTGATTTTTTGGCCAAAAATAACACCGTAATCATGCCTCGGCAACCGCCTATGCGCGAGTATCGGTATTGCGTCATAGTTACCAATACGACCCAGAGTTGTCCAAGTGCTGGCCATCGAATCTCAGTCGGCGGTACAGTCCCAGGATTGCACACCGATCATACCGATACCGTGACAGTCTTGGTAGCCGAATCTTGGGTTCAATATTGGCCCAGTAATGGTTAAATATTTTATCCGTACGACCCCAGTTCTGACTGTCGAGTACAATTCAGTTTCACCTATAAGTACCCCCCCAGCACTGGCAACTGAATGTATCGGTACCGTGCTAGTTTCAGCTACCCAATCTAGGGTGAAGTATTGCCCCAGTATTGGTAAGCAATTTTATCAGTACGCTGCCAGTTCCGGTGACCAAGGCTAGTTGTGTCTTGGTTAAATGTACTGCTCTAGCACTTGCAACAGTACCATGCCAACCTTGGCTACTGAGTCTTAGAGTCAGTACTGCCTCAGTATTCGTGAATAGTTCTATTAGTACAGTGCCAGTTTTAAGAACTAAAGTTGGTTGAGTCTCGGGTGAAAAGACTGTCCCTGCATAGGCCCCAGTACCATGCCAGCCTTGGTTATCGAGTCTTGAGTTGGCACTGCTGCCGGTGCATTAGGCAATAAGCCAATACTCAACTACGTATTGCCTAGCCTATCATTGATTTGCCGTACGTAGTTTATAGTCGGCGAAATATAGAAGAAACATAGAATATAATTACGAGGTGAATATTTAGCGAAGTATGGACTCGCTAATCATTGGCTTGTTCCAATACTTATCTCGCCAATCAATCGGATAATTTTTTTCAAATTTGCAAGTGTATTCTATTGTTTGAGCTGTTATATTCTGTCTGTTTTGTCGAATTATTGTTACGAAAAGTTTTGTTTCGATGTTCCTTATTTATGTAATAATGAGGAACAAAAACAAGTAAGATTGTAGAAGTGTTACGATAGCTAGGTTTGTAGGACGATCAACTCTGGAATGAAAGGAACAGATTCAATTCCGATCATAGGCAAAAAAGTTTACTTAGGTAAGACGCGTTTTTAATAGTACTATTGTATAAGCAATTACATAAACTATGCATATGAGAGTGAAAAAAGGCACCAGTTTTTCTATAACTTGTACATTTTTTTATTCTTCATTACCGGCGTAGATACGACAGTTGTGTCTACACAGTACCGAGGATCAGTATTATGCCTTCACTGCAACCGAGCGTTAGATCGGCGTAACATTTTGAAGTTGGGCCAGTGTTTTTTATGTACTCTGGCTCAATATTGCCAGTCAGTACATAATCAGTACTGGGAGCCAGTACTGTGCGAAACTATTTGCAATGTCTTGGGCCGGTGTTATCATTTCGAAATTCGACAAGTACTGTTTTTGTACTGGCTGTGTGTTAGGCCTTGATCGTCAGCGAATACTGACAACCAGGCGACAGTACCCGGTCGGCACTGGGTCATTTTGCTTTTCGCACATGGACGTGCGGACTAGCCCCCCCCCCCCCCGTGACTTCCTTCCGTTCCGGTTACTGAAAAGAGCGATGCCAAGTCGGATATTTGCCATAATGAGGAGACAAAGGCCGCATTGCTGGGAAAGCTCTAGGCGACGCCAAAAAATGCATATCAGAAGTTCTCCGAGGATTGGAAAAAGTCTCTGCAAAGTCATGCTGATTTGAGTGTATTGTATCTAAGGGGGTTTACTTTAAAAGGCACATAAAAGATATTGATGATTGAATAAATATTTTTCAAGCAAAATAGTCACTGCATTTTCTGAACAAACCCTGTATAATATTCAAGCAGGATGATTGAAACATGAAAATATTTCGTTTCTCACAGCCAAGTGTTATCACTGCGCTCAAAATAGGACTATTTTCAGAATTACTGTCATCCACATGCAAACACGTTTGAATCGACTATCAGCTAATGGATCCTTAAAGATCATTACTGGAATAGACAGATATCCCGATAGCCAACCATACATGAATAAAACCCATTCAGAATTTGTTTTTCCCGTGTATGCCTTTATTCATATACATCCTTATAAATGTAACGTTCGGTATATGAACGTAGATTTTAATTAGCGATATCGATTTATTGGCAATACAGATTAATGCAGTGCACGTTCCTCCGGTGGCTCACGTACCAGTGTTTATTCGCATTGATGGAACTCGATAGAAACATAAGCCGGGTACGCAAATGATCTTTGGTTTGTTGCTCTCAATTCTGTGTTTCATGGGTTACCGGCTGCGGTTTCGTTACGCCCGTTATAACTATACCACTATTATACATGCGAATGTATATGGAAGCGCGCGAACGGTAGCAGCAATGCCGAGACGACGATAATCGAGAATCATGATTCAAGTAACAAAAACTTTCTTACGATTTCTCAGGGGCATGACTGGTCACCCTCTTGCTCTTGAAACTTCGCACGCCTTTGCGATCTTTAACGCATCAGAAACTCGCGCGTCGTTCCCTGTCCAGGCCTCAAGATTTATAAGGAAACGAACTTGTAACGCGCGAATTGATTGCCATCGATCATGCAACTTACCTCCATCGAATCATTTGTTTTTGCTTTTTTTGCGTCCTTTCTTCTGATCCCCGATCACAATCGCTCTTCCCCCTCCCATTTTTCACTCCCCTTTGATCAAAAGGAAGCCTGAAAACACGTACGTGTCCCCCGTTCGTACCGAAAGTTATGTATGCGGGGGGTCCCAAAATAAACGGGTATTTCATCATAACTTCATAATTTCTTAATCGCACAAAAATTTGCTGTAAAAACATCTGATTTTAATCACCTAAAAAGTTTTCTCTCTTGACCATAACGCACCTCTGTAAACGATTCATCCATTGTTTAAAACATTTTTTAAATTTTCTTATCGCGATATATATATATATATATATATAAACTGATCCGTTGGCCGTGCGGGTTAAGGCGCGACCAGCGAATCGGTAGGTCCCGGGTTCAAATCCCGGTAGCGGACGAGATTTTTTCTTCGGAATTTTTCGATGAACTCGTTCCGCGGCCGGGAGGTGAACTTGGGACCGGCTGTACTGGTATAGGTTTTCCACAGTTTCCCTATGCCCGTGCCAGAAATGGCACGGTAAATACGGTACAGAGGGGGTAAGTCGGTTGCGGCCGCAAGGGGGGTGGGCGGGAATCAGGCGGAAGCGAGGTGGGGGTATAGGAGACACGGTGGGGGAAAACAGGAGGAAAAAGGAGGAAAAAAAGATGGGGAAACCGGGAGGAAACAAAAAGGGACGAAAAACAGGGGCCAGAGGAGGGGAGAGGTGTCGTAAAAACCCGGAAAGGGTGTACGGGGTGGTACAACTAATAATATATATATATACACACACACACACACACACACACACGCACGCACGCACGCACGCACGCACGCACGCACGCACGCACGCACGCACGCACGCACGCACGCACGCACGCACGAGGCACGCACGCACGCACGCACGCACACACACACACACACGCGTATCCGCGGTATACCAAGTTGAGAAGGGAAAGGGACTGTGAGAAAAAGCGGGAAAACGAAATGCGAAAAATACCAAATAAAAATCAAGCCTATAGGCTAAAAAATGTAATAACTGTAGGTACCAACACGATCCTTATTTCTGAAGCAACAAAAGATTATTTCTGAGCGACTCGATATAATGACAAAGAGACAAAAATGGGACACGAAAATCCAGACCCGCGAAAGTGCCTGCTCGATGTCGATCGTGTACAATCTTAATAATTTTAATTATTTTATTGGACGCCAGCCTATTTCAAGGCAATTACGAAACAAAATAAATTCCGAAAAAACAAGTAAAAGATTGAACCGAATAACGCGGTGACTAACACGGCCAACGACCGCTAGACAACAAAAAAACGGGAAGGGTGTCGTCTCGGGGTATCGAGGACTGACGGGGTTTGACCCGAATATCTAACTTTATAAAATCAGAAATCACTCTCATTACCTACACCGAAATTAAATAATGAAAAAAAAGAAATGAAAATGGATTTTCTTTCTCGGAAATAAGTCCAGGTTCGTGGCGCCCACATACATACACACACGCGGGGAGAATGCAACCGAACTACCCGTTACCGGGGCTGGCGATCATTCGACGCGACAGGGGAAAATTCTCGTGGCTCGCAAAAATTTCTCAATACGGGGGGACAGCAGGGCGCTCGTCAGGGCACTGCACAAAATTACGTTTTCCGAATTTTCTAATACGCGAATTACACTCAATTCAATACCGACGAGGGTGACGCGCGGAACAGAGGAGGAAAGGCGATGCACGATACGGCGGAACAACGCTACCGACTTCCTCGTAGAGCAAAAGAGAGGATGTACTCACTCAACTCGAACATCGGAAATCCCACGTGACGGCTTATAAACTTCCTAATTTATAAATTAGCTTATATTATAAGACGGCTTATAAATTTCTAAATTTTCCAAATTTCGTGACTGAGGGCGCTTATATGGCAGCGATCCACGGCTCAATGGCGGACGGGGCCAACCGGGTCCGCGTGCTCACCGAAATTTCCTTCAGATCGGCTGTCCTCATTATAATTTTTGGGAATGGGACGCCCCCACGTAGTTATTTCAGCGATCACCCGGTATCGAATCGATGGACAATTTGTACGGGAGGGAGGGATAGATCGATAGATAGGTAAATAGATATTTCGATGTCGGTTAGGGGAGGTTCGTCGAATTTCGATTAAAAACGGAGTGTCTGACTCGCTACAGAACACGGTTGTAGGATGAATCAACTCGGTGAACACGA
>JAPYZI010005210.1:0-10986 GCA_030523105.1 Ophioninae sp. A BG-2022a
GTTTGTTTGGGTTATCTTGAACAGTGGCTGATACTTGGAGCGGTGACCGTTTGCAAACCTCTGATCGTTTGAGTTTGTTTGGGTTTGTTTGGGTTATCTCGAACAGTGGCCAATACTTGGAGCGGTGACCGTTTCTAACCCTCTGATTCTTTTTTCCCCAAAATAAAAAACACGAATACTTTTCTATTATAAAAAAAAGACCAAAAACCGGTATTCAACGAATCAATTTTTTTTTTTACCTCAATTACGAAAAACACCAATTTTATTTTCGTCAAACTAGACCATTGAAATATACGTGATTCCAATTTCGTTTCAAAGGAAACCTTTGATGGAATTTGGTTAGAACTTGATTGGAATCAACGCGATTAAGATCGGTACCATAAATTCCAATCAGGAAGCAGGCATTTCCCTAACGGGAAATACTATGCGTGTATGGAAATCCAATTGGATCCTAAAGACGATTTCCGTACGGTTATCCTTTGAAATATGTTTGATGGATACAGAGATGAATTACCGTGCCGGCGTCATTTTACAATTTCCTGGCGAATGTAACTGTCGTTTACGCGCGTTGGTGGCTCGGAAATACACCAGCTCAGCTTGGTCTTCCCAATACTGTAGCATAAACGAAATCTGTACATACATATGCGTTAGTGTCGTACTTTTATAATATATTGCCTACTCCTATCTACAATATTAAATATCACAACCATTCCGTAATAAAATCAATAATATTCGGTGTAGTGAAAAAATATCCATTATTTTTTTTTAAAATCCCATTTAATCCATATATAATAAATTAACAATACAAATAACAGTAAATATTAACATTACTGATCATATATATACATACAATTAATAATATCAATATTTCATAATATTAATATTATCAATTTATTATAAACTCACATTTATTAAATTTTATATTTTACAAAAATTAATGATATTAGGTATACTAAAAAGAAATCCATTATTCCTAACAATATTAATAATATTTAATATTCATATTATTAATATTGAGAATTTATTTTACATACAAAATAATGGATTTCTTTTTACTATGCCTAATATTATTTTTTTTTATTACGGAATATTACTAATATTTAATATCATATATAGATAAGAGTGTGCACGTATGGCATATGGCAGACAAAGATTTCTAACGGAATCTCGGCGCGTGCAAAGTTCCTTTCACGCGTGTATAGATTATTATGTTTCTCTCGAGTCTCGTACAAAGAGCGTGCAAATAGGCTTTGCAAACACATATATGCGCATACGTGCATACAGGTGTTTATATAGATGCACCGCTCTCTCTCTCTCTCTCTCTTTCTATCTTTTTCTCTCGTTCTTTCTTTTTTTCTCTCTTTTCTTGAAGTGCAGAGTGGTACAGGAAAGCAATTCTTACGGGATAACTAACTCGTAGAGAGGATCATGACCGAGACGTGTTAGCACAGTGAATACGTTTGATCGCAAACGTTCTCTGGTATATGCGTATTAGTACGTGGGTGTATATATGATAAAATTAATAATATTACGTGTAGTAAAAAGAAATCCATTATTCTTAAGAATATTTAATAATAAATTGAATTTTAACGTTGAGTTCATTACGAATTACGATAAAAAAAGAGAAAAATATTTTTTAATCATTTTTACATTAAAAAGTATTTTTTGTTCTTTTTTTTTTGAATTTATTAAATTAATTTTTTTGGGAATTTTTTTGAAATTTTTTATACAGAAAATTTATAAAATAATTTCCAGGAGAGAGAGGGAGAAAGAGCACGACGTAAAAATAAATAAACCTTTTGCCTGATTTCTAACGTCTTTTTAAAGGTTTTCGAAAAGATTGACAAAAAATACATGGCTAGAACAGGGAGTTCTTTTCGGTTTTTCGTTCGGGCTTTCCCACAACCTCAGTATGGTACGCTCCAACGAACATCCGGGGACAATATTCTATCCACGATCAATAAATCGTTGAAGCTTCCAGCAATGACAATGCCCGAGTGCAGACGTGCTCCTCCTCGAATCGTTTATTTTTCGCTGTATCGTCTTGTTTTGTACGACGCGTCGGAATTGCGCTCGGGATTTCATGAAATTCCCGGCGCTGCTCCAACCGGAGAAAATTTATTTTTTCACGTTTTTTTTTTTTTTCGGACAGGTTTGAACCGTAAAAATGGTGAAAATAATTATTTCGAATTTTGATTTATCGATGCACGTAAATATAACCATAAATACAAAATATAAAATAAATAAAACTAAATTAAATTAAATTAATAAATAACGTTACAAAAAAATAAAATAAAACTAATGTATAAACACAAATGAATATATTTAAATAAAAATGGAACATACAAAATTTGATTTTGTGTAACATCTGAAAATCTCAAATCCCAAAAATACTTTATTACGAATTTTAATTTAATAACGCAAATAAATAAAAAAAAAAAACAAAAAAAAACACAAATGAAAAATATAAAAAGTACAATATAAACGATTGTATGATTTATCGAATTAATATCTATAAAAATAAATAAATATACATAAATAAATATTCCAATAAAAATACCAATTTTTTTTTCAAATTTCAATTTCAATGGAAATTGTAAAAATTGAGGAAACAAAAGTGCAAATAAAAAACTCGATTTTGTATAATACGTTAAACCCTTTGAATAATGAATTCCCATTGAGTTTATTTTTTTTTTATTGCAGTAAAAAGAAATCCATTATTCTTAAGAATATTTAATAATAAATTGAATTTTAACGTTGAGTTCATTAGAATTACGATAAAAAAAGAGAGAAATATTTTTTAATCATTTTTACATTAAAAAGTATTTTTTGTTTTTTTTTTTTTTTTCCGCAAATGGTTGAGGAAAAAAAATTTGATGGCTAAAAAAGAATGCACGTTTTATGGGTCTCCGGCTTGCAGCGAGCCATCGTTCCCTATCCATCCCTGTGGGTTCTCACCCTTATCGCGAAAACCCAACTTCCGCCAAGTACCGAACGGGCTTCATCTCTGTCTAATGGCATTACCCTAACCGGTGCACGAGTATTCGTTCGGGCTCGTTCCATTAACTCGAACAGTCCACGTGTCCACAATGATCACGTGGGAGTACCGGAAAATTTCAGATAAGTCGAGTGCACACGGGAGTCCAGTGGTCGATTGTCCATTTACGTATCAACGAACGAAGCCGAGATACAACGTCCAAAAAAAAAAAAAAAAAAAAATAAACAATTAAGTGGAATTGTTTATTTTTAAGGAAAAGAGAAAATTGAGGTCACCGAAGGTTCGATTGGTATCACGGTGCTGGAATGGTTTTTTATAATATTATTTATGACGTTGAAATTTTCACGGTTGAAAACTGATAAATTATTTGTTCAATTTTTTTTACTATTTTTAAGTAAAAATATGTTTGTTTTTTTTTAATAAGAAAGATTCTTGTACAATTTGCAAAAATAAATTTGGATAATAATGAAAATGAAGAAATTGAAATATCGTTGTTGCCTGGTGGATTGTGTCGTTGAATACGATTTCTTAATTTCGAATTTATATTATAATACCACATCGGACATTTATTTGTTACACCTCGTACTAAATTTTTTTCAATTTATTCTCAATTGAAATCTTAGAAATAATTTCAAATTTCAATAATCATTTTCAACTAGAAATTACAACTAGAATTCACATTATCAATATAATATTACATTTTTATAAATTCGATTGTCAGAAATAATTTGTGACGAAAAAAGAATAGCAAGATTCAATAATAATTACGAATTATAAAATGAAATTTTGAATATTAAAAAAACTATTTCAAGTAAAGAAAAAAAGGAAATTCCAATCTGAAAAATAATTTCAAATTGAATAATGAAATTATACTTTTGGGAAGAATTTCAAACAAAATAAAATAATTGAAAATTAAAAAATAAAATCGAAATATCTACAAATATCGAAAAATTCATTTCAAATTTAAAAAAAAAAACATTTTTGGGAATCAGAAATAATTCTCAGCTTGTAAAAATAATCTGAGAAATGGAAAAAATAATTTAAAAAATTGAAAAAAAAAAAAATTATTTATTAAAAATTATTTAGCTTGTACATCAGTGTCAAACAGGAGAAAACTCATCAGTAATTGAATCCTGAATATAATACTTTTCCTCTCGCTTCAAATATTTCAATACGTACGGGTAATCACTGGTACTTTTATAATCTCTTTTATGACGCAAGCACACATCAAGATCAGAGGATCATCAATGGACGTTTCCAGGTTTAATTAATCCTCCGAGGGATTGCAAATCCGCTGGAGGTCCGCTAGAGGTACGTACGACATCAAAGAACCTCTTTGGCTCTCTATGTACCCAATGATAATATGTCACTGCGTCAAACATTACCTGATTCACACACCGGTCTCTGGTGACGTCCATAGATGGCAATTCGATCTTAGAAATTGAAAAAAAAAAAACATTTCGATTTTTTAAATTAAAAAAAAATCGATTTTGATTTGTAAAATTTAAAAAAATAATCCATTTTGATTTTTTAAATAAAAAAAAAAAACCATCTCGATTCGTGCAATTAAAAAATAAAACAATTTTCGAATTTCAAAAACTTTAGATTCCAAATTTTCAATCGCAAAAACAATTTTAAATTGAAAATGGAATTAAATTTTTTGTACGTTTAAATATAAAAACAGAAGACACATTGTTTCACACACAAAAAAAGAGAATATACGAATTTTTTTATAATTTCAAATCTGAACAATAATTTCAGCCCAGAAAAAAAATTTTCAATCTCAAAAGTAATTTACAAAACAATTGAAAATGGAAACGAGCATAACTTCGAATTTAAAGACCAACTACAAATTTGAAAAAACAATTAAAAATAAAATTCACGATTCTAAATCGTAAAAACAATTCAAAATTTCGACGAAAAATTCAATCTAGAAATCAATGTAAAATTTAAAAAAACAATATAAAACCTAAAAAAAAAGAAACTTTCAAAGCCCAAAATCACTGAAATTCGAAAAAGTCTTAAATTCCAAGCCTCAAAATCAAATTCTAAAAGCAACATGAAATTCCCCAAAAAAAATGCAAATTCCGAAACCAACGTCAAATCCAAAAACAAAACCAAACGTCTGTCCACAAAGAAACCCAAACAAAAAAGTCAAGAGTCCCAAAAGAAACCAAACGAAACTCAAACATTCAAAAACAAATATTGAAAAAAATAAAACTCCTCTTTTTCGAATCCAAAAAAAGGCTGTTTTCTTTTTTTTTTTTTTTGTTTTTGTTTTTTTGTTTTCGCGCAATCTTTACGAGGATTACATAGAAATGGTTGGTAACGTATTACGAGAAGGCTTTTTACTGGATCCAGATACGAGTGTCTTCGCAATCCTTTCGCGTATGCAAATTGTACTTGGATACGTTTATGACTCCGAGTACGCGGATTCGAGTATTTTTACCTCGCGGAGTTCTCACGATCGAGAATTCAACGAGGTATTATTTGCTCGCGAGTGTCCTCATCAGGATGCACCCAGTGTAGTATAGATGAATCTATATAGATATACATTGGTCAATCTAGTTGGCGATCAACCGAGTATACTTTGGACGTACATATATTTGGTGTAGAATCATGCGTGGCGAATGGACTTGAAATTGGCATCGTTGCGACGCAATGAAATTTCTTTTCTCATTTTTTTTTATTTCCTCGGATCGATTTTTTGACGAAATTTTTCTTTTTTCAAATTTGAAATCTAATTTATATCACAGTAAAAAATTGTTATACTCATCGAAGTATTTTACTTACGATCTCAGTAAAAAGAAAAATTGATAAATTAAAAAATAATTTTTTTTTATTGCGACCTGCAATTTAATCTCGATGATGATAATGATGAGGATACATTTTTATTACACCACGGTAAAAAACCTTACGGAAAATTGGAAAAACAATATTGTTTCAAAATAAAATATAAAAATTATACAAAACAATGACTGAACAATAATATAACAAAAAGTACAAAAAACTCAAATATAAAACCCAAAAAACGCAATTTCGAATTAAAACAGAAATTTGTTTTATTTTTAATATATTTTTCACCATCAAATATTGTGCAAAACCGGAAAAAAAAATGTTTTCTTTTTTCGAAAAATATAGCGTAGTTAAAAATAATGGGACATTTTTTTCAATTGCAGTTTCCTGAAAGAAAAAGGTTTCTCTTTGAAAAAAAAAAAAAATTATATTCACGCAGTAAGCAATTATAAAATAAAATAAATGATTCATTATTATTAATTATTTAATAATTCTTATATATTTTAACAAAATTAAATTATTATTTTCAAAAATTATGCTGCGTTTGTCTTCTTAAATATTCTGCTCGGTAAAACGTTTTGGAATTTTTTTAGATCGAGATAATCGATTTTTCGTTCGCAGGGAAAATGACAAGGTACGTGATACTTTTGATCAAAGCTGTATGTACACGGAGAAAAGAATGGGCAGATTCTAAAACACAATGCAAATACAAGGTGGGTAGCCTTGAGGCAGACCTAAGGAGTCTTGAAAAACTGGCAGCGGTATACGAGCGGTGTATATTTCTCCTGTTGGACATATTTACATATATATATATTATATAGGTAGATATATACTCTGATATCCAAGGATACCCTTTCAGAGTCCTTTCCCTCCGTTCCTCGGCTCTATCCTTTTGATCCTTTCCTTTCGACGTGCCCTATCAACGATGCGCAAGGAAATCACGTCGACCCTCCTGTTGCGCGTCATACGAATATGGAAAAATTGGAAAATACGTATCGAGGAATTGGGGATTCACGGGAATTGCCTCGAATTTAAGCGCGATTGAATTTTTTTGTGGGAAATATCGGTTCAAAAAGATTTTTGAGGTTTTTTATAGATTTTGAATGATTTTGATAGATTTTCAATTATTTCGAAAGATTTTTAAAGATTTTGAAAGGTTTCGAAAGATTTTGAAATATTTTGCAGGATTTCGAAAATTATTGGAGCCTTCGAACGGTTTTGAAAATTTTTGACATATATTTTGCAAGATTTCGAAAGATTTTGAATGATTTCTTTAAGATTTTGAAAAGTTTGGAAAGATTTTGAATAATTCGGTCAGATTTCAAAAGATTTTGAAATACTTTGAAAGATTTTGATAAATTTTGGAGCCTTCGAACGGTTTTTAAAGTTTTTGACATATTTTGAAAGATTTCGAAAGATTTTGAATAATTCGGTCAGATTTTGAAAGATTTTGAAATACTTTGAAGGATTTTGAAAAATGTTGGAGCCTTCGAACGATTTTGAAAGTTTTTGACATATATTTTGAAAGATTTCGAAAGATTTTGAAACATTTTGAATAATTCGGACAGATTTCGAAAGATTTTTCAAAATGTTGAAAATTTATGGAAAAGTAAAAAAAAATTTTGAAAAATTACTAAGAATTAAAAAATATTCGTTCATCAGAATGATCCGTACGTGAAAACAGTCATCGAAATTACGAAATTCTTTCGTTTGGTTTTAACCATTTTTATTTTTAAGGGTGGGGGTCTTTTATTTTGATTTTTTTTTTATTGGCTAATTGAAAAGCTGGTTTTTAGCAAACGAGAAGTCGGGTAAAAAGAGATAGCGAAGAAAATACCGGCGGAGGTTATAAACGTTAAGGCCTCGCGCGACCCAACAACCCTCAGCGTTTATTGCTTCGCTAATGTCACACTGGAACCACGTCAGTGAGGAAATACCCGTTTGTACGTGTGAGCAAATGGATATCCGCGAAAATAAGCAAAATTGTCCATTTTAGCGATAAAAAAAAAAGAAATGCGAAAGTAGAATCAGCAGGAACTTGAGAACAGGATTTTTCCAATAAACGAATGGTGAGCCCTTGGTGCACTCGAGCCTCCTTAATGGGCGATACCTTTGGATTAAACGAAGAAACGTTGTCGAAATGGGATGGACCCAACCGGACGATAAGATAAGCTTGATAAACAATCTTTCTACGACGTTTAACGTATCAACTGGATAAGCATTGAAAAATCACAAGAATTCTTGAAAATTTGGAAAATTACAATTTTTTTGATTCAACAATAATTGTAGAATTGAATTTTATTTTCTTCGTATTTTTCAGTAAACAATTTAGCATTTATTAACGAGAGGATTTAATAATAAAAATATCAATGATATCTTCAGATTTAATATTTTTATTGATAAATAATTCATAATTATATTTTTCGAAGAATATTTTGCAAATGAAAATAATCGTGGTGTGGAAATACTTTTTTCTTTCTAATTCGATGTACTTATTTTTTGAATAAGTTATATAGCAGCTTGTACAATATTTTTAAAATGTTATCGAATACAAAAATTAAATGAAATAATTGACATTTTTCGTGAAATAATTTGAAAAAAAAATAGAGGTGGGCAAATAATATTTTTTTCAAATTCAATGTACCTATTTTCGAAGAAACTATATAGCAGCTTGTATCATATTTTTAAAAAGGCTATCGAATACAAAAAATAAATGAAATATTTTACATTTTTCGAAAAATATTTCGACAAAAATCGTTCTTTTTTTTTTTTTTTTTCAAAATTAATATACCTATTTTCGAAAAGGCTACACAGAAACAAATTCCACGTTTTCTTTTGGACAACTCGGTCCAGGCCACCCTATATATAAACATATCTATACATATATATATACATATATGTATTGTAAAAAAGTGCATACAATCAGTTGCACAATTCTCACGCAATACGTTTTACTTGGCCAGTTAAAACATGCCTTATTACCATTGAATGCAACAACACATTGCAAAAACGTGGAAAAAAAAAAGAAGAGGAAAGAAAAAGGAGGCCGCAGAACGGTATCCAAGGGAAAACAGGAAGCTGATGGAAGTTGGGTTGGGGGATCGATCCGTTTGCGAGACATACGCCCTTTTGCGACATGACCAGAGGAAAAACGAGGAATATTTATTTCTGCTTTGTTTCTGGTGACAGGACGAGGAATAAAAACGTTTACAAAAGAAACGTAAGCTCGACGAATGCAAAGAGGAGGTACAAAAAAGAATAGAAAGTAAAAAAGAATTTTTAAAAAAATACAACAACAAAAATACAAAAAATATAACAAAAAGAATATTAAAAATAGCAAAAATATAACAACAAAAATGCAACTGCAAAAATACGAAAAATACAAGAACAAAAATGCGACTACAAAAATACAAAAAATGCAACAACAAAAATGCAACTACAAAAATACAAAAAATACAACAACAAAAATGCAACTACAAAAATTAAAAAAATACAATAACGAAAATACAAAAACGAAGATAGAAAAAATACAACAACAAAAATACGAAAAATACAGCAACAAAAATATAAAAAAATACAACAACAAAAATACAAAAAAACAACAACAAAAATACGAAAAGTACAACAACAAAAATACAAAAAAACAACAACAAAAATACGAAAAATACAGCAA
The DNA here is from genome assembly GCA_030523105.1 of Ophioninae sp. A BG-2022a. Taxonomy (NCBI): domain Eukaryota; kingdom Metazoa; phylum Arthropoda; class Insecta; order Hymenoptera; family Ichneumonidae; species Ophioninae sp. A BG-2022a. The sequence goes on from JAPYZI010005210.1 coordinate 9,468, forward strand.
CAAAAGTACAAAAAATACAACAACAAAAATACAAAAACGAAAATATAAAAAATACAACAACAAAAATACGAAAAATACAGCAACAAAAATACAAAAAATACAACACCAAAAATACAAAAAATACAACAAAATTGTATAACCAAAAAACAACAAAACGCGAAATAAACGAGCTTGCGGAATTGTGTGCTTGGTAGAATAAAAAAAAAAAGAGACAACGAATCATCGTTATTGGGCATTACACGATGTTTGATCTCGTGCGTTTGAATAATTACGTTTCGCGATAATTACTCCCCATATTTACCGTATCGTCGGATTTCGTGGAGAATTCAAGTTTTCGAATCGCAATTATTGACAAATCGTTCCGTATCGCGAATATTGTTGAAACAACGCGAAGGGCGCACACGATTTGTTCGAGATTTTCTTTTTTGTTTGTTTCTTCTTTTATTTTAAAAATTTCGTTTACACGTGTCTCGTTATGGTGAACGAGCCAGAACGTGGATCGCGTTAATTGTGTCCTCGTTATCCCTGTTGTCCCCTGTCACGTATATTGTTTGTGTAATATTCGGTGCATCAACGCGAGAGTGGGTGGGAACGGGCTCCCGTCGAATATTCCATGCCTTAAGGGCCCCTCGAAACTGCACGCTCAACGTACAAAAAGCATGAAAAAAGAAAAAAAACTCGGAGCTGGTAGTCTCCAAGAATTTTATGGGCACCAGTGTGACGCAAAATATTTTTTCACTGGGAAGATGAAGAAGGTGAACCGTTAAGATCCACAAATTTTGTTACGTGCAAAAAAAAAGTTCATTTCTAAAAAGTCAACGAAAAAAAAGAATTTTTCTTTCCATTAGAGAAGAAAGAAATTTTTCAAAAACTTCTTTTTGAGTATGAAAAGTAAAAGGAAAAAAAAGAAATTTCCCTCTCCATTTCGAAAACAAAAACATTTTGATTAAAACTTTTTCAAGCCTAAAAAATGAAATGAAAAAGAAAAACAACAACAACATTTATTCTAGCTTCTGAAGAAGCAATGAAAAGAGAAACAATTATTTATTCAATTCCGAAAAAGAAATTCCGAAAAAAGTGATTTTTTATTGTAAACGTTTATTCCATTATGAAGATTTAGTATCAAGTTACTAAGTCAAACGATCGAACTAAGTGTAAAATAAATATTTTGAAAAAATTGACGAATTTTGTTATTGGCCGATGTTTCTTATTTGAACTATTGTTCAAAGTAAAAAAAAAGCTTCTATTATTAAACTTTGTACATTACATTAATTATTAAACGTGCTATATTTATTATTATTTAAAACCAAAATTATTATGTTATTATTTCCAATTATATATAACATTATTAAAAAAAAAAGCTTCTATTATTAAACTTTGTACATTAAATTAATTATTAAACGTGCTATATTTATTATTGTTTAAAACCAAAATTATTATGTTATTATTTCCAATTATATATAACATTATTAAAAAAAAAAAGCTTCTATTATTAAACTTTGTACATTAAATTAATTAT